>JASPKZ010006810.1:0-190613 GCA_030220185.1 Diploptera punctata | reverse complement strand
ATTCTCTATGGTTGAAGGATTTTGAAGACAAGTTAATTACATTATTTCCACCAAAGGTATTCTCCAATGGATCCTGATTGAGACTACGGGTTTCAAGAGATTTTAAGCCTGCCTCCTTTGCCACTTTCCAAATGGCTTCCATAGCATTTATAGTGGTAATCCAGCCATCTTGGGATGGTGGATGACGAATATAAATCCTTTGTGTAGTAGAGGTAGATTCAATATCATTTTGGCATTTCAAGAAAGCCCATTTCCAGAAAGCCATTACCTTGTCCTTCACAGAATTCCAAAATGGAATGTGATCTGTTTTTATCAGTAATTCTACATCACAATTTGAAAGTCTGGGAGTCATATTTCTCAACTTCTTGAGGTTTTGCTACTCCATTAAAACTGTCAAAGAGATTATTAACCTCTTCAACAAACATTGTTGTGTATATGGCACTGGAATCTAAAATGCCTGTAAAAAATATATATATATATATTAATGTTGTAATAGAAGGTTTACTTTTATAAATTTATACTCAATATAAACATCTCACCCCATAATTAGTAAAATTCTTGAAAACATGTTTCATTGTATCATCAGCTCGTTTTGACTGTTTTACGTATGTAAATTTTATAGTTCTACTCTGAATGTTCAACAGCTTTAAAGCATCCCCTATTTGCTTGTGATTCACAATAGCAATTATGTCGTCAACGTACCTACTCCAAAATTTGAAAATCAAAGGATGTCCACTTGTTATTTTTTGCTCAAAACTTCCATTAAATAAATTGGCCAAAAAGGATGATAGAGGATTTCCCATAGAAAGCCCAGAATTTTGTTTGAAATTTTTTTTTATTATGTGTAAAAAACATTTGTTCAATGAACAATTTAGTTAGAATTATAAATTCTTTTATACATTCTTTTTCTAATTTGTTTTTATTTAACCATTTTTCCAAAATTTCAAGAGTGGTTTCTATAGGGATGCTGGGAAACAATGAAACTACGTCAAACGACACTAATCTGTCTGTTGGTTCTATTTGTGTGTTCTTTAATTTTCCTATTAGTTGAAACGAGTTATCTATTGATAGGTTATCAAATTCTTCCATTTTCTTGTATTCATTGCATAACCATTTTGATATTAGGTATGTAGGTGAACTTATACTGTTGATAATGAGCCTCATTTTATCTCCGCCCTTGTGAATTTTTTTGAGACCATGCATTTGTGGATTATTAGGATTAGGGACTTTCAGTTTGAATTTATCTTGTTTATGTTTTTGAAGGTGTTATTAACTTCTTTAATGCATTTTGGAAGTGGATCAGATTTTATTTCAGTATATTCTACAGATTCTAAAACTTTTTCATCCTATTTTTATAATTTCTGTTATCCATGATTACTAACTGATTACCTTTGTCGGCCTTTGTGATTATTGCATTTTTATTGCTAATTTCTTTAATAATTTTCATGTTTCCTAGTCCTCATTTATTTCTTGGTATTTCCTTAATTTCTTCTATTATTTTACCACATTTATTTCTAATTAAAATTTTTTCTTCTTTTTCCAAATCATCTATTATTTCAGCTACGTAGTCTTCAATTTTGTCAGAATAATTCACACATGTTTTGAACCCTTTTTCCAAAATTTCTAATTCTCTATGGTTGAAGGATTTTGAAGACAAGTTAATTACATTATTTCCACCAAAGGTATTCTCCAATGGATCCTGATTGAGACTACGGGTTTCAAGAGATTTTAAGCCTGCCTCCTTTGCCACTTTCCAAATGGCTTCCATAGCATTTATAGTGGTAATCCAGCCATCTTGGGATGGTGGATGACGAATATAAATCCTTTGTGTAGTAGAGAGGTAGATTCAATATCATTTTGGCGTTTCAAGAAAGCCCATTTCCTCACCTTGTCCTTCACAGAATTCCAAAATGGAATGTGATCTGTTTTATCAGTAATTCTACATCGCAATTTGAAAGTCTGGGAGTCATATTTCTCAACTTCTTGAGGTTTCGCTACTCCATTAAAACTGTCAAAGAGATTATTAACCTCTTCAACAAACATTGTTGTGTATATGGCACTGGAATCTAAAATGCCTGTAAAAAAAATATATATATAATGTTGTATAACCCTAGCCATGATTCCTGACGAATGAAATTTGTAATGAGAGCTTAGAGAGATGCGAGTCCTGTACTAACCACATGTAGGTCTCAGCCAATAGGAAGTAGACCACACGTCGCATTGCTAACTCCCTCAAATACAGTCACTGCTAAACATTTTTAAAATCTCACTACAAAAATTAAATATAATATAAGGTAATCTTTATCGTAGGGACTGCGATAGGCAGGACATGTGGCACGACATGGGGAAATGAAAGACGTGCATGGAAGCTTCTTGTAGGAAAACCAGAGGGAAAATGCCAAGTTGTATAGACCAAGGGAATGAGGTGGGAGAATAACATTAACTATGATTTGAGGGAAGTAGATTATACGGGGAATGATTGGAAGAAAAACATTAGCTCAGGATAGGGATGTACAGAGAGCTTATGTCCGTGCGGCCATGAACCTACGGGTTCAATAGTGCCAGTGAGTTTAAGACATCTTTTTCCGTGGAGGAAGTATATTCACTAATATATATATATATATATATATACACCACACCACACTGTATTTGGTTTACATCACACTTTTAATGTTTTAAATAACCACTAAATGTCATTGGTTAATTTAACAGAATTTATAGTCTTCCCCGTGCCATAGCCATGTGATTAAGGCGAGATGCCTTGGCGCAGAGCAGAGCTACGGGACCTGCGCTGGTTCGAGTGTCCACGGGGGAAGAAAGAAATGTTCTCAAGGAATTTCTGCCAGTATGGGACCGATGCCCACCCAGCATCATGAGGCATTTCGGTAGCTACAATAAGGAGCGGGTCCAGGTTGAGAGGACCAGTTATAATGGCTGAGGGACCTGACATTCACATTGCACTATAATTTTAAGACTTCAGACAGCAATGTGTACAAAATATTACAATTAAAGTCTATGGTTTAAATCTAAAATCAACACATCCGCTGTCTCACTATAATTCTCTATGGACTATTACATGTTTTGTAGAAGGAACTGTTTTGTTTGTACACGTGGCAGACAGGGAATTCAGCAGCTCAGCAATATTGATAGGCTCTACCATTGGATTTACGGTCAAGGACATTCTTCAAAATCCCTTGCGCAACCTATAATAGAAGGTTTACTTTTATAAATTTATACTCAATATAAACATCTCACCCCATAATTAGTAAAATACTTGAAAACATGTTTCATTGTATCATCAGCTCGTTCTGACTGTTTTACGTATGTAAATTTTATAGTTCTACTCTGAATGTTCAACAGCTTTAAAGCATCCCCTATTTGCTTGTGATTCACAATAGCAAATATGTCGTCAATGTATCTATTCCAAAATTTGAAAATCAAAGGATGTCCACTTGTTATTTTTTGCTCAAAACTTCCCATAAATAAATTGGCCAAAAAGGGTGATAGAGGATTCCCCATAGAAAGCCCAGAATTTTGTTGTTTGAAATTTTTTTTTTATTATATGTAAAAAACATTTGTTCAAATGAACAATTTAGTTTAGAATTATAAATTCTTTTATACATTCTTTTTCTAATTTGTTTTTATTTAACCTACTTTCCAAAATTTCAAGAGATGGTTTCTCTAGGGATGCTGGGGCAACAATGAAACTACGTCAAACGACACTAATCTGTCTGTTGGTTCTATTTGTGTGTTCTTTAATTTTCCTATTAGTTGAAACGAGTTATCTATTGATAGATTATCAAATTCTTCCATTTTCTTGTATTCATTGCATAACCATTTTGATATTAGGTATGTAGGTGAACTTATACTGTTGATAATGGGCCTCATTTTATCTCCGCCCTTGTGAATTTTTGGGAGACCATGCATTTGTGGATTTTTAGGATTAGGGACCCTCAGTTTGAATTTATCTCGTTTCGTTAAATTTTTGTTTATGTGTTTTGAAGGTGTTATTAACTTCTTTAATGCATTTTGGAAGTGGATCAGATTTTATTTCAGTATATTCTAACAGATTCTAAAACTTTTTCCATCCTATTTTTATAATTTCTGTTATCCATGATTACTAACTGATTACCTTTGTCGGCCTTTGTGATTATTGCATTTTTATTGCTAATTTCTTTAATAATTCTCATGTTTCCCAGTCCTCTTTTATTTCTTGGTATTTTCCTTAATTTCTTCTATTATTTTACCACATTTATTTCTAATTAAAATTTTTTTCTTCTTTTTCCAAATCATCTATTATTTTTCAGCCTACGTAGTCTTCAATTTTGTCAGAATAATTCACACATGTTTTGAACCCTTTTCCAAAATTTCTAATTCTCTATGGTTGAAGGATTTTGAAGACAAGTTAATTACATTATTTCCACCAAAGGTATTCTCCAATGGATCCTGATTGAGACTACGGGTTTCAAGAGATTTTAAGCCTGCCTCCTTTGCCACTTTCCAAATGGCTTCCATAGCATTTATAGTGGTAATCCAGCCATCTTGGGATGGTGGATGACGAATATAAATCCTTTGTGTAGTAGAGGTGAGATTCAATATCATTTTGGCGTTTCAAGAAAGCCCATTTCCTCACCTTGTCCTTCACAGAATTCCAAAATGGAATGTGATCTGTTTTATCAGTAATTCTACATCGCAATTTGAAAGTCTGGGAGTCATATTTCTCAACTTCTTGAGGTTTCGCTACTCCATTAAAACTGTCAAAGAGATTATTAACCTCTTCAACAAACATTGCTGTGTATATGGCACTGGAATCTAAAATGCCTTGTAAAAAAAAATATATATATTAATGTTGTATAACCCTAGCAATGATTCCTGACGAATGAAATTTGGAATGAGAGCTTAGATGCGAGTCCTGTACTAACCAGATGTAGGTCTCAGCCAATAGGAAGTAGACCACACGTCATTGCTAACTCCCTCAAATACAGTCACTGCTAAACATTTTTAAAATCTCACTACAAAAATTAAATAATATAGGTAATCTTTATCGTAGACTGCGATAGGCAGGACATGTGGCACGAATGGGGAATGAAAGACGTGCATGGAAGCTTCTTGTAGGAAAACCAGAGGGAAAAATGCCCAGTTGGTAGACCAAGAATGAGGTGGGAGAATAACATTAACTATGATTTGAGGGAAGTAGATTATATGGGGAATGATTGGAAAACATTAGCTCAGGATAGGGATGTACAGAGAGCTTATGTCCGCACGGCCATGAACCTACGGGTTCAATAGTGCCAATGAGTTAGGACATCTTTATCCATGGAGGAGTATTTTCACTATATATATATATACACACACACACACTGTATTTGGGTTTACATCACACTTTTAATGTTTTAAATAACCACTAAATGTCATTTTAATTTTAAACAATTTATAGTCTTCCCCGTGCTGTAGCCATGTGAGTAAGGCGAGATGCCTTGGCGCAGAGCTACGGGACCTGCGCTGGTTCGAGTATCCACGGGGGAAGAATTTCTGCCAGTATGGGACCGATGCCCACCCAGCATCATGAGGCATTTGGGTAGCTACAATAAATAGCGGGTCCAGGTTGAGAGGACCAGTTATAATGGCTGAGGGACCTGACATTCACATTGCCACTATAATTTTAAGACTTCAGACAGCAAGTGTACAAAATATTACAATTAAATTCTATGGTTTAAAATCTAAAATCAACACCATCCGCGTCTCACTATAATTCTCTATGGACTGTACATGTTTTGTAGAGGAACTTTTTTTTTTGTACACGTGGCAGACAGGGAATTCACAGCTCAGCAATATTGATAGGCTCTACCATTGGATTTACGGTCAAGGACATTCTTCAAAATCTCTTGCACAACCTATAATAGAAGGTTTACTTTTATAAATTTATACTCAATATAAACATCTCACCCCATAATTAGTAAAATTCTTGAAAAACTGTTTCATTGTATCATCAGCTCGTTCTGACTGTTTTACGTATGTAAATTTTATAGTTCTACTCTGAATGTTCAATAGTTTTAAACCATCCCCTATTTGCTTGTGATTCACATTAGCAATTATGTCGTCAACGTATCTATTCCAAAATTTGAAAATCAAAGGATGTCCACTTGTTATTTTTTGCTCAAAACTTCCCATAAATAAATTGGCTAAAAAGGGTGATAGAGGATTCCCCATAGAAAGCCCAGAATTTTGTTTGAAAATTTTTTTTATTATATGTAAAAAACATTTGTTCAATGAACAATGTAGTTAGAATTATAAATTCTTTTATACATTCTTTTTCTAATTTGTTTTTATTTAACCTACTTTCCAAAATTTCAAGAGTGGTTTCTCTAGGGATGCTGGGAAACAATGAAACTACGTCAAACGACACTAATCTGTCTGTTGGTTCTATTTGTGTGTTCTTTAATTTTCCTATTAGTTGAAACGAGTTATCTATTGATAGATTATCAAATTCTTCCATTTTCTTGTATTCATTGCATAACCATTTTGATATTAGGTATGTAGGTGACTTATACTGTTGATAATGGGCCTCATTTTATCTCCGCCCTTGTGAATTTTTGGGAGACCATGCATTTGTGGATTTTTAGGATTAGGGACCCTCAGTTTGAATTTATCTCGTTTCGTTAAATTTTTGTTTATGTGTTTGAAGGTGTTATTAACTTCTTTAATGCATTTTGGAAGTGGATCAGATTTTATTTCAGTATATTCTACAGATTCTAAAACTTTTTCCATCCTATTTTTATAATTTCTGTTATCCATGATTACTAACTGATTACCTTTGTCGGCCTTTGTGATTATTGCATTTTTATTGCTAATTTCTTTAATAATTCTCATGTTTCCCAGTCCTCTTTTATTTCTTGGTATTTCCTTAATTTCTTCTATTATTTTACCACATTTATTTCTAATTAAAATTTTTTCTTCTTTTTCCAAATCATCTATTATTTCAGCTACGTAGTCTTCAATTTTGTCAGAATAATTCACACATGTTTTGAACCCTTTTTCCAAAATTTCTAATTCTCTATGGTTGAAGGATTTTGAAGACAAGTTAATTACATTATTTCCACCAAAGGTATTCTCCAATGGATCCTGATTGAGACTACGGGTTTCAAGAGATTTTAAGCCTGCCTCCTTTGCCACTTTCCAAATGGCTTCCATAGCATTTATAGTGGTAATCCAGCCATCTTGGGATGGTGGATGACGAATATAAATCCTTTGTGTAGTAGAGGTAGATTCAATATCATTTTGGCGTTTCAAGAAAGCCCATTTCCTCACCTTGTCCTTCACAGAATTCCAAAATGGAATGTGATCTGTTTTATCAGTAATTCTACATCGCAATTTGAAAGTCTGGGAGTCATATTTCTCAACTTCTTGAGGTTTCGCTACTCCATTAAAACTGTCAAAGAGATTATTAACCTCTTCAACAAACATTGCTGTGTATATGGCACTGGAATCTAAAATGCCTGTAAAAAAAATATATATATTAATGTTGTATAACCCTAGCAATGATTCCTGACGAATGAAATTTGGAATGAGAGCTTAGATGCGAGTCCTGTACTAACCAGATGTAGGTCTCAGCCAATAGGAAGTAGACCACACGTCATTGCTAACTCCCTCAAATACAGTCACTGCTAAACATTTTTAAAATCTCACTACAAAAATTAAATAATATAGGTAATCTTTATCGTAGACTGCGATAGGCAGGACATGTGGCACGAATGGGGAATGAAAGACGTGCATGGAAGCTTCTTGTAGGAAAACCAGAGGGAAAATGCCCAGTTGGTAGACCAAGAATGAGGTGGGAGAATAACATTAACTATGATTTGAGGGAAGTAGATTATACGGGGAATGATTGGAAAACATTAGCTCAGGATAGGGATGTACAGAGAGCTTATGTCCGTGCGGCCATGAACCTACGGGTTCAATAGTGCCAATGAGTTAGGACTTCTTTATCCATGGAGGAAGTATTTTCACTATATATATATATATACACACACACACACTGTATTTGGTTTACATCACACTTTTAATGTTTTAAATAACCACTAAATGTCATTTTAATTTAAACAATTTATAGTCTTCCCCGTGCTGTAGCCATGTGAGTAAGGCGAGATGCCTTGGCGCAGAGCTACGGGACCTGCGCTGGTTCGAGTATCCACGGGGGAAGAATTTCTGCCAGTATGGGACCGATGCCCACCCAGCATCATGAGGCATTTGGGTAGCTACAATAAATAGCGGGTCCAGGTTGAGAGGACCAGTTATAATGGCTGAGGGACCTGACATTCACATTGCACTATAATTTTTAAGACTTCAGACAGCAAGTGTACAAAATATTACAATTAAATTCTATGGTTTAAAATCTAAAATCAACACATCCGCGTCTCACTATAATTCTCTATGGACTGTACATGTTTTGTAGAGGAACTGTTTTGTTTGTACACGTGGCAGACAGGGAATTCACAGCTCAGCAATATTGATAGGCTCTACCATTGGATTTACGGTCAAGGACATTCTTCAAAATCTCTTGCGCAACGTATAATAGAAGGTTTACTTTTATAAATTTATACTCAATATAAACATCTCACCCCATAATTAGTAAAATTCTTGAAAACATGTTTCATTGTATCATCAGCTCGTTCTGACTGTTTTACGTATGTAAATTTTATAGTTCTACTCTGAATGTTCAATAGTTTTAAACCATCCCCTATTTGCTTGTGATTCACATTAGCAATTATGTCGTCAACGTATCTATTCCAAAATTTGAAAAATCAAAGGATGTCCACTTGTTATTTTTTGCTCAAAACTTCCCATAAATAAATTGGCCAAAAAGGGTGATAGCGGATTCCCCATAGAAAGCCCAGAATTTTGTTTGAAAATTTTTTTTATTATATGTAAAAAACATTTGTTCAATGAACAATGTAGTTAGAATTATAAATTCTTTTATACATTCTTTTTCTAATTTGTTTTTATTTAACCTACTTTCCAAAATTTCAAGAGTGGTTTCTCTAGGGATGCTGGGAAACAATGAAACTACGTCAAACGACACTAATCTGTCTGTTGGTTCTATTTGTGTGTTCTTTAATTTTCCTATTAGTTGAAACGAGTTATCTATTGATAGATTATCAAATTCTTCCATTTTCTTGTATTCATTGCATAACCATTTTGATATTAGGTATGTAGGTGAACTTATACTGTTGATAATGGGCCTCATTTTATCTCCGCCCTTGTGAATTTTTGGGAGACCATTCATTTGTGGTTTTTTAGGATTTAGGGACCCTCAGTTTGAATTTATCTCGTTTCGTTAAATTTTTGTTTATGTGTTTGAAGGTGTTATTAACTTCTTTAATGCATTTTGGAAGTGGATCAGATTTTATTTCAGTATATCTACAGATTCTAAAACTTTTTCCATCCTATTTTTATAATTTCTGTTATCCATGATTACTAACTGATTACCTTTGTCGGCCTTTGTGATTATTGCATTTTTATTGCTAATTTCTTTAATAATTTTCATGTTTCCCAGTCCTCTTTTATTTCTTGGTATTTCCTTAATTTCTTCTATTATTTTACCACATTTATTTCTAATTAAAATTTTTTCTTCTTTTTCCAAATCATCTATTATTTCAGCTACGTAGTCTTCAATTTTGTCAGAATAATTCACACATGTTTTGAACCCTTTTTCCAAAATTTCTAATTCTCTATGGTTGAAGGATTTTGAAGACAAGTTAATTACATTATTTCCACCAAAGGTATTCTCCAATGGATCCTGATTGAGACTACGGGTTTCAAGAGATTTTAAGCCTGCCTCCTTGCCACTTTCCAAATGGCTTCCATAGCATTTATAGTGGTAATCCAGCCATCTTGGGATGGTGGATGACGAATATAAATCCTTTGTGTAGTAGAGGTAGATTCAATATCATTTTGGCGTTTCAAGAAAGCCCATTTCCTCACCTTGTCCTTCACAGAATTCCAAAATGGAATGTGATCTGTTTTATCAGTAATTCTGCATCGCAATTTGAAAGTCTGGGAGTCATATTTCTCAACTTCTTGAGGTTTCGCTACTCCATTAAAACTGTCAAAGAGATTATTAACCTCTTCAACAAACATTGCTGTGTATATGGCACTGGAATCTAAAATGCCTGTAAAAAAAATATATATATTAATGTTGTATAACCCTAGCAATGATTCCTGACGAATGAAATTTGGAATGAGAGCTTAGATGCGAGTCCTGTACTAACCAGATGTAGGTCTCAGCCAATAGGAAGTAGACCACACGTCATTGCTAACTCCCTCAAATACAGTCACTGCTAAACATTTTTAAAATCTCACTACAAAAATTAAATAATATAGGTAATCTTTATCGTAGACTGCGATAGGCAGGACATGTGGCACGAATGGGGAATGAAAGACGTGCATGGAAGCTTCTTGTAGGAAAACCAGAGGGAAAATGCCCAGTTGGTAGACCAAGAATGAGGTGGGAGAATAACATTAACTATGATTTGAGGGAAGTAGATTATACGGGGAATGATTGGAAAACATTAGCTCAGGATAGGGATGTACAGAGAGCTTATGTCCGCACGGCCATGAACCTACGGGTTCAATAGTGCCAATGAGTTAGGACATCTTTATCCATGGAGGAAGTATTTTCACTATATATATATATACACACACACACACTGTATTTGGTTTACATCACACTTTTAATGTTTTAAATAACCACTAAATGTCATTTTAATTTAAACAATTTATAGTCTTCCCCGTGCTGTAGCCATGTGAGTAAGGCGAGATGCCTTGGCGCAGAGCTACGGGACCTGCGCTGGTTCGAGTATCCACGGGGAAGAATTTCTGCCACTATGGGACCGATGCCCACCCAGCATCGTGAGGCATTTGGGTAGCTACAATAAATAGCTGGTCCAGGTTGAGAGGACCAGTTATAATGGCTGAGGGACCTGACATTCACATTGCACTATAAGTTTAAGACTTCAGACAGCAAGTGTACAAAATATTACAATTAAATTCTATGGTTTAAAATCTAAAATCAACACATCCGCATCTCACTATAATTCTCTATGGACTGTACATGTTTTGTAGAGGAACTGTTTTGTTTGTACACGTGGCAGACCGGGAATTCACAGCTCAGCAATATTGATAGGCTCTACCATTGGATTTACGGTCAAGGACATTCTTCAAAATCCCTTGCGCAACCTATAATAGAAGGTTTACTTCTATAAATTTATACTCAATATAAACATCTCACCCCATAATTAGTAAAATACTTGAAAACATGTTTCATTGTATCATCAGCTCGTTCTGACTGTTTTACGTATGTAAATTTTATAGTTCTACTCTGAATGTTCAATAGCTTTAAACCATCCCCTATTTGCTTGTGATTCACATTAGCAATTATGTCGTCAACATATCTATTCCAAAATTTGAAAATCAAAGGATGTCCACTTGTTATTTTTTGCTCAAAACTTCCCATAAATAAATTGGCCAAAAAGGGTGATAGAGGATTCCCCATAGAAAGCCCAGAATTTTGTTTGAAATTTTTTTTTATTATATGTAAAAAACATTTGTTCAATGAACAATTTAGTTAGAATTATAAATTCTTTTATACATTCTTTTTCTAATTTGTTTTTATTTAACCTACTTTCCAAAATTTCACGAGTGGTTTCTCTAGGGATGCTGGGAAACAATGAAACTACGTCAAACGACACTAATCTGTCTGTTGGTTCTATTTGTGTGTTCTTTAATTTTCCTATTAGTTGAAACGAGTTATCTATTGATAGATTATCAAATTCTTCCATTTTCTTGTATTCATTGCATAACCATTTTGATATTAGGTATGTAGGTGAACTTATACTGTTGATAATGGGCCTCATTTTATCTCCGCCCTTGTGAATTTTTGGGAGACCATGCATTTGTGGATTTTAGGATAGGATTAGGGACCCTCAGTTTGAATTTATCTCGTTTCGTTAAATTTTTGTTTATGTGTTTGAAGGTGTTATTAACTTCTTTAATGCATTTTGGAAGTGGATCAGATTTTATTTCAGTATATTCTACAGATTCTAAAACTTTTTCCATCCTATTTTTATAATTTCTGTTATCCATGATTACTAACTGATTACCTTTGTCGGCCTTTGTGATTATTGCATTTTTATTGCTAATTTCTTTAATAATTCTCATGTTTCCCAGTCCTCTTTTATTTCTTGGTATTTCCTTAATTTCTTCTATTATTTTACCACATTTATTTCTAATTAAAATTTTTTCTTCTTTTTCCAAATCATCTATTATTTCAGCTACGTAGTCTTCAATTTTGTCAGAATAATTCACACATGTTTTGAACCCTTTTTCCAAAATTTCTAATTCTCTATGGTTGAAGGATTTTGAAGACAAGTTAATTACATTATTTCCACCAAAGGTATTCTCCAATGGATCCTGATTGAGACTACGGGTTTCAAGAGATTTTAAGCCTGCCTCCTTTGCCACTTTCCAAATGGCTTCCATAGCATTTATAGTGGTAATCCAGCCATCTTGGGATGGTGGATGATGAATATAAATCCTTTGTGTAGTAGAGGTAGATTCAATATCATTTTGGCGTTTCAAGAAAGCCCATTTCCTCACCTTGTCCTTCACAGAATTCCAAAATGGAATGTGATCTGTTTTATCAGTAATTCTGCATTGCAATTTGAAAGTCTGGGAGTCATATTTCTCAACTTCTTGAGGTTTTGCTACTCCATTGAAACTGTCAAAGAGATTATTAACCTCTTCAACAAACATTGCTGTGTATATGGCACTGGAATCTAAAATGCCTGTAAAAAATATATATATTAATGTTGTAATAGAAGGTTTACTTTTATAAATTTATACTCAATATAAACATCTCACCCCATAATTATTAAAATTATTGAAAACATGTTTCATTGTATCATCAGCTCGTTCTGACTGTTTTACGTATGTATATTTTTGCACAATCTACACATAAAAAAATACAATGGTAAAAAAAAAGAAAAAGAACATTACAACACAAGAACAAAAAGAATAACAGCATTTTTTTTCCCCCCTTTTGGCTAAACATCAAAATATTGTTTGGTGTAGACTTTATATTACTATTATTCTAAGATAACTTTGGTTATAAGGGAGATTTTTCAGGATTTATGGTAAAACTTTTTTGCAACATCGTAAAGTAATACCACATTACTTGTTATATAGATACCAACATAAAAATCAACAAACTCTACAAGGAATTATTAATAAAGTTACATAACCACACTTATCTGTCTCGTTCCTTCTTTAAGCTTCTTTCTTGTCAATTATATTAATCATTATTCATTAACAAGTAAGACTACTTGAACACAACATACAATTTCACTTAACAGCCATATCTTACAGTTAATTAATCCATAGTTAAATAGTCCAATGGGATAAATGAGCCACGGAAGCTGGCTTTGAGCAGACTTCAGCGCTATCTGAAGATGACCGGGGTACTCTGTGGAGCTGCGTGGCCATAAAAAAATGATGTAAAATCTCCCTATAAAGTTTCATATACGTGTTACATAGAGAATAAAACATGGAGCATAGAACATGGTCTGACAATTTGTTCTAATTTTAGAGCCCTTTTAGCTGCTACTTCTTCCACATTCGAGTCAGTCGTCAAATGTTTCGAAGTGCACTTAGGCCGGCATTTAGATCTCCTGTTAAGTTTATTTTTTATGGTGAGGGTAAGCCATTATTGAACGGAGAAATTTGAATTAAGTTCTGTTTCTCTGAAGAAGATGAACTAAGAGTAGGACTTCTAGAATGGTCACAAGATTTTTCAAGATAATGCAAGGAAGGAATTTATGTTCAGGGATTGCCGATGGGTCAAAAGGATAAATGCCAGTACACTCAAAGTCTTTAATGACCACTCCTACTGTGGCAGTTTTGCTCCACACAGAACTAAATTTTTTCCAAACTGAAACTTGTTTATTGATGAAGTCGGATGTTTGTGCATAAAGTTGGTGGCCTTTTTGTGGTAGAATGATTTAAGTGGCTTAAACACTGCCCGATCAAGTGGTTGTAAAGCGTGTGTCATATGAGGAGGCAGATAGATCATATCTATGTCGTTGCTTCGGAAATATTGAAGGGCAGTTAATGAGGAGTAAGAATTATGCAAGAATTAGGATGCATTTTCCAGGTGTTCTATGCTTCTGGAAGTGTTTTACCTAGTGGAGGAACATTTCTTCGATAATGTAACCACATCTGATCCAGCTGGCATTTCTCACGATACAACTCATAATATCTAACGCCCTTAAAAATCACAGGAGGTGGAATGAAAACTCCACTGGTACTACAACTGCAATGCGTTCTCTCTCCTCTCCACGTTAGTCAGTTTCATCACTTCCCTTTTACCTTCTTTGGCAACTATTTTAGACGGTTGATTATTTAGGGAAAACCCAGTTTCATCCATATTTCAAATATTTTCCAGGTTGTTTTCCACTCGTAGGGATTTGCATAGTTCCTTATACAGAGAATAGAAATTACCACAGGCCTCCTTGTTGAGACTCTCTGCTATGGCTTTGGAAAGTCCTCAGGCTTCCTGAGTTGAAAGATCTTTCTGCCTTTTCATGAATGAATTGAATCAATCATTACCGGTTATTCCAGACTCGTCATTCCAGAGATGTTTTATTCCATTTTCGTTGGCAAATATAAATGCTGCTTTTCAAACCCTTTCGGGATACAACCAAACTCTCTGTTGGCTAGATGTTTAAGCCTCTCCGCTAACTCTATTTCCTGTTGTTTTCCAAATACAGTAGGGTGCCCCATTGGTTTGACAACCATATCTTCTCCCATTCCACTCTGCCTTCTAGCCAGATGAATTCGACCTCTTAAACTGGCTTCAGGAATTAAAAAAATTCTTGCAGAACCACGAATGCTTAAATTGCCACTTAAGACAGCAGTCACAGCTTTGGTCATATACCCTTCACTCCATTTTCTGTACATGTCTTTACTTTTACTTTACTTACACACCATCTGTAATGTAAAAACTCGTGTTCTATTGGCAAGTATATATAAATAATAGGCCTAATAGTAAATTACGGTTCTGTTAAACTATCAGGTGCCAAATTTGCCTATTTTTCTAAAATTTGTAAGTTCTAACTAGGTCAGGGTCGACAAAATTTTAAGACATAAAAATCCTGAGTAAGTTATGGCTTCCTTTGGAAGGAATGTAAATTTGTTGGTCCAGTGTTGTAGATTCACGACAAGTAAAAGAACCTCATGCCGTAAATAAGACATATGAGCAAAATTTATTGGCCCATCGGTGCCCAGTTATGAACTTTGACGCTGATGACCTGAATTATTAAAGAGCGTCTGTGAATAAAATATTAGTCCTACTACTTTACCTTTCCTCCTCCTCCATGACACGACAGGCCTAGATAACCCTTGGCTCACCAGCCAACTGCTGGGTTCGCATCCACGTGAGTTAATCACAGAGAATGACGATAATCGTGTAAGGTGTGACACGCGGTCAGCATTCCGAGTCCCCCAGTCATTATAACTGGTTTTCTCAACCTGGAACCGCTACTTATTGTAGCTACCGAAATTTGTCAAGATGCTGGGTGGGCACCGGCCTCAATCTATCTATAATGGTGTAGCCCATTATTGAGCCATATCCTTATACTGGTTGAAATTCCAAGAGAATTTTTTTTTTTTTTCCATGGGGACTAGAACCAGCATAAGTCCCATAACTCTGTAACAAGGCATCTTGCCTTAAAATGCTCGGCTATGAGGGGACATATACTACTACTAAATTTAACTAACGTAATGTGTTAATAACCCAATTTTAATTTTAAAATTGTCTTTATTTAGTGCGCAAAATAGTCCAATGATCTGTGCATTAAGTAGCCCCAAATTACAACATTTAAAAAAAATGTTTATTATACTCAAGTAACTTTATTATTATCATCTGCTGTTTTTAAATTAATATTCTAAAACAATAATGTACATGCAGTTCTATTTTAATGTTAAAATAATTTCAGTTGCAAATGTTATAGCTTAATTATTGAGATTGCAATGTTATTAAAACAGGCAAGAAGATTGTAATATAGCTTACTTTGAAGAATTGCAATGTTATTAAAACAGGCAAGAAGATTGTAATATAGCTTACTTTGAAGAACAAATACAATGCCCTCGGACAAATGGTTCTTTTCACAACAAATTGTTTTCATTACTGAGGGGGTGACTAACCGGGATTTTTATAAATACCCACTTTTACCTTCGATAGTCCGAAGTGTAGCTGTCAGAGTCAATGATGCTAACAGTATGTCAAAAAGCCCCATGCGTGAATTAGCCCCCTGATAACCTATCATATATACACTCATTTCTTATCAGTACGTTAGATGATCATTATAATCAACATCTAATTCATTGACCTTAATATTATTCTCCTCCCCATTACTCTTATTGTTATCTAATGCCCTGATTAAATTTATAAAATATTGTTCCATTCCACAATAATTCTCTACCTCATTATGGTGAATTAATAGTTTCTCAATAAAAAACGCTTCCTCGACTAGAGACTCTTCTTGTATCATCTCACTTAAGGGCCTATTTTCTACCATTGGGAGCATCAACTCTTTTTCTAAGAATTGGAATATTAATGCCTTCCTATCAAGGTTCTTTAACGCTTCAAACATCTCTACCGCATGAATAATGTCTGTTAAAAAGTCCGGGAATTACAAGGAAAATAACCTCAAAGCCTACACCTATATCTAAATTTAGCATTACTTTGATATTTTATTCTATGTTTGCCTCTCCCAATTGCTGTAGAAGTGGACATATTAGTTATTGGTATAACCGCCATTTTTCTATACATAGTTTATTATATAGGGATTCACTGATTACATTAGCTGAACAAACCGTATTTGCCAAGCCTAAATATTTGTTTTTATTTATTGTTGCCTAGACGTAAGGTAGATTTCCTATATTTTTTAAAATCAAAACTGACATTTTTAACTTCAACAATCTACTCCAGGTAGATTCTCTATTTATTTTGATTCTTTGTTTGTGTGTGCATTTCTTTTAAATGCCTCAGGCTTATCGGTCCATTTTTTATGGATGCTTCAGACTACAATATGCCTGTTCTCTAAGTAATTTGTCTTTAGTTTAAAGATGCGTCATTGTTCATTAACATGTTATGTGATCCCTCACTTTAAGTGGATTACAATTAACCATGCTTGGGTTCAATCCTTGTTCGTTATTCGTTCTTTGGGCACTCAGTCCTGGACATTTCCTGTTCTATTTTCATTTCAATTTCCATTGAAGTATTCTTGAACCATACAGCGCTCATTTCAGTTGTGATTATCACCACGTTCATTGTTTAAGTTTGATCCTACAGACACATATCTATGGTCTCTTACATTTCTGTTCCACCTAGGCCTCCTGTCCTCGATTTCATTGTTGCCTATACCATATTTATCCAATGATTGACCCTGTTATTATCCCTCCTATTACCCTTGAATCGCCTATTATTATTGTAGCTAAGACCATTATTATTATTACTACTGTGTTGGCCTCTTATTATGGTTTTTCCTTCATTTGGGTACCTAATGTTACCCGTTTCTAGTGTAGTCAACAGTTCAATCATCTGTTCGTATGTTTTCATCCGTGCTATTAATAGACTGTGCCTGATGGATGTAAGTTAGTGATTGATTAATGCCTGCACAAATTCAGCTTCGCTATGAGCTGGCAAGATTAATTTTACTCTCTTCATTAGTGCCAAGAAATATTCGCTGTAGGTTAAGTTCTTCTTCTGATCAAAGATACCATTATGAATCTCTTGTTTAATTGCCAATTGCATCTCATGACTAAAGAACTTATTTTTAATTGTTTTCTTGAATGTTTCATAAGAAGCATCTGTTAACAATGTCACATCAGACCACATTAGACTATTGCCTTGCAAATACTACTTTACAATGTGAGGAGCATCATTTCAAACCGTATTATGTCCAAAATTTAAAATTTTTACAGGACATAAAAAAACACAGTACTCTTAAACGATGATTGTTATATAAAAACTAACAAGTCTAAAATTTGTTATTATATTTACAAAACTGATGTATGTAAGGAATTAAATCACTTCAAAATGTTGTTGATGATATTAGGGTGGTTGTAATGGACATAATATGGTTTATTACAACCATAATGGGAAAATAATTATCTAAGAATTTTTAATTGTATATTTTGGAGTGTATTTCGATAAGAGTTTAATATAGCATAAAAATACAATTTCCTAGAGTGTTATTAACTTCTTATAGAATAGAAAAACATATAGTAATGATGATCATGATTATAAATAATATAGTAAGATTATTGGCTGTATTTAGTGAATATTCTGGCTAATTAATCTGTGTTGTATAAAGGAATAGTGCAAAGAACATAGCAACTCAAATGCACACCCCACACTCTTCTTCTAAACAGTCACACAGAGTGTTATTTTTGTCAGTGGGATCTTCACTGGGGGCTGGTTCTGATTCCAGGACACACTGATAGAATTGTAAAATATTTTCATCTCTCCAGTCTTCCCCAAATCTCTTCCTCAGCAAGTTCTTAACATCACTCTTCTTTGCCTCAGTAACCTTGCTAATAGGTGGTACAGCCGACAGTTCCCATATGATGTGCCCTGCCTGTCCTCGTTTCAAAATAGGATTGAATAATTTAGAAGGGCATCAATCCTATAAATTGGCTCCATTTTAAGATTTTAACACATTCAGTACCAGGCACTGAGCAGGGCATTTAAACCCACAGGCCAGCCATGTAAATACCCCAGCTACCCTTTTCGTGGCACTTCAGAAAATGGACCATTATTCACAAACTATTAGTCCTAGAAAATTCAAATTTTGTACATACCTAAAGGAGACATCCTAGTAGGATTTGATGGTGAAATAACTTGGGTGATTGACATCACATGGTATCGGCGTATCAATTTCAGGAAGTGGAAGTTCATCTTCACTTTCACTTTGTGAATCTTCTAATTAAGGAATCAGTTCATCACCTGAATCATCATTATACAAAACATTCTCTAATTCTTCTCCAGTGAGATATTTTTCATTCTCCATGGTTTCACTCATGCACAAGCAACAGCGCGATAACGAGAAACATATACGACTGCATTGCAGCCTGGAGGGAAGTTTGGGTGAACGAATTTCATGTGTTGTTTGTTTTAAAAATAAAAGGGGATTCACCAAGGTTAAACATATACATAGAAAATGTACATTTACATGCCATCTATGATCTCCAAGACATACTAAGCCAACACAATATTTAGGCGCGAATATAAATGCGGTTTGTTCGCGCCTGCTCTAAAACGAGTTAACTGACCGACGGCCGCATATACGATAGTCTCTTTAAACGCCTTAACTGGTTTACGGTACTAAATGTGTTAAGCATTATTCTCTTCATTTCCCTGATCCCCTCACATTTCTTATAATGTTTGCTCAAATCCTTATAATTCTTGAGTACCGAATCTTTTCCTAGAACATGAACTGAACCAACTATCTGGTAAATTTTGTAATAATCATCTGGTGTTAAAATTTCCGAATTCTCCTTAATTTCTTTTCAATTATTTCAAAAATTCTGTTAGCTGGTAGAAATGAATGTCCCCTTACAGGCAAGAAAAGTGTGGGATTCTTCAAATGATGGAGAGCTTTGTTGAGAAGATAGAACACCATAGCACATACAACTTGCATGTTCCTGTTCTGACCCCCACAACCATCAGCAAAGAGCCTTAAACTCTCAGATTCTGGGGGAAACTAATTTTTCTAGGAAATCGGATAGAATTGATGAGATCTCAAGTGAGCCCCTGCCTGCTTGATTCTCTGTCTTAACATAGAAATGAGGGCTCTTATTGCTTATATCAGTGATACAGAAAGCATAATACCCTAATTGGCGGGAATAATAAACTTCATTTATAGACAGTTTGGGAACATGTTGAACTTGCTGTAAATCGAAACAAAAAGAAATATAATTCACAATTTATGGAAAGTTTTGCTCTCAGCTTATGAACACCTAATTGAGTCAAGATAGCATTTTTCTCTTTCCCATCGACTGCAGATAGTTTGTGCTTCATTTGAAGGCAATAACTATTCAGGTGTCTGTTGCAGGGGTGCTGAAACCTAAATTAAATTTTGTATTAAATATTTTTTTTAAAAACCATTTCTTCACTTTAAATTCTAGTGGCATGCTTGAATTATACAAATTAAACAATTTATTAATACTCAGATCTGAACAAAGGTATAGACATTGACTCTTCGTTCTGTTACAATGGCTTTCGCTAGCTTTTAGATCAGAAATGAAGGTGATGACTCGCTCTCTTCTAACTGTGTACTTGTCTTTCTTACGATCTCCCCCTCTACTCTTTTTGCACCCTTCACCAGTTTTAATTGACTTAGCAATGGTATTCAGCCAACTCTGTCCACATTCAAACAGTTTTCCGAAAAACTTGGAGCACACTGGTTCTAAATTTCCATTAACTGGTACCTGTAATAATAATAATAATAATAATAATAATAATAACAATAACAATAATACATAAAAACATACATACATACATAATATACATGAAACATGACCGATTTTGGGTTTGGTGAACAAGGGACAATTAATCTCAGGTACAACAGAAGACTTTTGAGGAGAGCGACTTTTTTAGTGGGTTAATTTCTTATTTATTTAATGTTCACAAGATTACAATGATGGTGCCTGGCAGGAATGAATTATTCAGCACTCAGAACTTCATCACTTTCGAATAACAATAAATTATTTTGATATATCATTATAAAATGTTATGTAGGGTTAAAATATAAGTACTGATCAAATAAGCATTTTGGTGATTCTGTGTTCCAAAAAGTGTCTTGCTGAGAGCATTTTGCTTGTGTATTGTGTTGTGTGTATCAGAGAGTCTTGCCAAGAGTGTCTGCTGAATTATTCAAACAGGCGATTAAATGAAATATATTTCTCCCAACCGTATAGTCCATTCCACAGGAACACATACAAAATATTAGTTACAATATTTTTGATAGGCTCGTCTTGAAACAAATTGGGGATATTGGGCTGGTATTCTAGAAAGTTTTCTGATATTTTTTTTAGGGTGACACCCACACAGCATTGTCAAACTTATCTTTAATTCATACTCAGGTTTTCCCCATTGGTCTCCACTTCCACAACTTTGCAATACATATCTACTTGACAAAGGCTTTTGTCTAGTTACAGATTTCAAATGTCATATCTTTAGGGGGGGGGGCAAGCAAGTTTCTATTATTCTTTAAGTCTCCAGACTGTCCGCCTTACAGATTAGGCATTGTTCGCGTGGAGGAGTGAAAGGGATCTTTTCGAACATTACAATTCCTGGAGTCTTGTTTGACATCTCCTCTATTGACTTAGGCTCTTCTACAAGATCATCTCCTCTATTGTTAGAAAAGGGAAGTTGTCAGTCAAGCTTGACTCCTACAATAGGATTTCCCTCTAGTTGTAAATCTTTTTCCATAACAATAAGATCTCTGAATCTTCCTTCAAATTCACTGTGAAGTCTGTCCACAATTAAGATATACTTTGTATACAGATGAGGAGCTTTATTTTTCAGGGAATCTAAACACGGAAAGTGGTACATGACATTTTGTCTAAGCTGAAGGTGTCATAGACGTAATTTGGACATAAATGACTTCACTGCGTCCATCATGGTTACCACATCTTGATCTTTCCCTTGCAGCTGGGTATTAAGTTCATTAAGATGATGTGTGAGATCTGTCAAGAAAGCAAGATCACTAGTCCACTGCGGATCAGACAATTCTGGGATAGTATTCCCCTGTAAATATAATAATGCACTGCGTCACAATAAAACAAACATTTTCTTCAATAACATATATAGCATGTATTATTAAATTGGATACAATAAATGCATAACACCAATTATCAGTACTAACGTCCTGCTCTAAGAAGCTGTGAATTTCATGGAGCAAATTGAAAAATCTGTGGAGCATGGTACCCCTACTTAGCCACTGTACCTTGCAGTAGTAGGGAAGATCGAAATATTCAGAGTTAATGTCTTCCAAGAACGTCATGAATTGTCGATGACGTAAAGAATTAGACTTAATGTGATTCACAGTCTTTATAACTACATCCATTATGTTCTCCAAATTTGCAGACTGAGCACATAGCGCCTCGCAGTGTATAATACAGTGAACAGTTTTAAAACCATCGGTATTAATACCTTTTTCATTTAAATATTGTAACAAAAACCCACAAAACCACTATATTTTCCTGACATTGATGGGGCCCCATCCGTTGCCATAGATACAAGTTTTTCCCATGGCAAGTTATATTTTGTTGTACCCCGTAGTAAGGATTCAAGAATATCACTTCCACAAGTGCGATCCTTGAGCGGTATTACATCTAAAAGTTCTTCTAACACAGCCAAGTTGTCATCAATGCCCCTAATAAACACAGCCAATTGTGCAGTGTCTACAATATCAGTCCTCTCATCAAGCACTAAAGAGAACCATTTTAAAGTTTTAATTTAACTGATAAGTTTTGTCTGAATGTCACAATTCATTTCAATGATCCTCTCAGAGACAGTGCGACGTGACAGGCTAACGTTTCTGAACGAATCTACCGTTTGAGGAGCAATATCTTCAGCAGCCAATATCATGGACTCTTTTATATATTCCCTGTCCGTGAATGGCTTTATTTTCTCAGCAATCAATTTTGAAATCCGGTAACTAGCTCGTACTGATTTC
Source organism: Diploptera punctata (assembly GCA_030220185.1). NCBI lineage: Eukaryota > Metazoa > Arthropoda > Insecta > Blattodea > Blaberidae > Diploptera > Diploptera punctata. The sequence goes on along the minus strand of JASPKZ010006810.1, from coordinate 167,814 downwards.
TCTGAAAGTGGTTGTCTGCTATCATTTTGGAGTGTCTGCTGCTTTAGATTATTTAAAAGTTCCATCCTGTCATCCCCTGTGTAAACTGAACATGGAATGTCCTGTAGGCCTATTATATTTAATTTATGAATTTGAACTTCATGCATGTTAAAAGTATATAAATATCATTAATATGTCCCTGTGAAAATATTGTTACATATTTCTAATCATACCTGCAATTTTATCCTGTCCGTACTGATTTACATGTGAAGATCTGAAATGTCGTCAGATACTATAGTGTTTCGCTTGATGGAACTGCATGGAACACAATAAACAAACAACTTCCATGCCATTCTGAATACAAAAATAATCATTTTCCCAGTCAATATTAAAATGGTATCGGTGTTTATAATTTGCCATGCTCACGCTGAATTGTACGCCACTGGCTCTCACTGCGTATTGTCAATCACTGTATACCTACGTCTGCAGTGCAAGTACAAATGAGTGGAATGGGTATTGGTGGAGAGGAATTGTTATGAGCTCCCAGAGCCCAAGCTTCCCACCAATGTTTCAGTTAATGGACCAGTTTTATCTTTCAATAATTGGTATGTTATCAATGAGTAGTAGTAGATTTTAATGGTGCCTTTTGATTCAAATTTTAATAATGTTTTTGTATAATTTGTTAAAATTGAATTGAATCAATATCAAACATGACATGGATATGATTTATCAAGCCATCTTTATTTTAATATATAGGCTCTTTATACATATATCTAATTTGATATAAATTATTAATGTTATAGAGTCCTAAATCTGATCTCACAAGTTGGACCAAGGGAGGGCTAATTTGTGTCCATCTCACATTTCAGCCTTTAAAACTCTGTAACGAAAATTACTAGGGTGACAATGCCTATTCAACCATACATTTCAATCTATTTCTGACACAAAATTAGAATCTGCCAGTTTCAATTTAAGTACTACCATTTTAATAACGGTTTAAAATTGTGTGGACACAAAATGACTCTCCGTTGGTCCACCAAGGGTTAATATAATTGACAAATATTATGAATCACATAAAGTTGGGTAACGAAATTGGTCTTCATTTATTTGCACATTTTTGCAAAATCTTATTATTTTTGCAAATGACCTTATAAACATGACATTAGTACCTGAAATCAAATTTGTATGTGAAATATGCACAAAAACAAATAAAAGTGTCATTTTAAATGTAATTTAAAATACATTTTAACTCTCTTTTGTAATGTAATCAACTGAAAATATGTTTACAACAAACAATCTCTTATTTAGAATTATATTTCTCTCAGACTATAGTTCCTGATCATAACAATTAGATTTCAATGTCTTTCCAAATCAGAGACAATATTTTTCATAATTAAGATTATTGACCCTTTTGAAGTATACAACATCTTTGGGAAGAGCAGAGTATGCATATTTTTCATAGAAGTTTTAAAAGTTTGCTTGTCATGTTAAAATATTGAGGCTTGTACTCAGCCTGTATATTCAAGAAAATTATTGTTAAATGGTGAAGTTACATGTGTATGAAAATGAATGTATACATAATAATTCAAATAATTAGTAGGTAATATATTGAATTAGGCTTTCACAGCCGGAGTTACTATGATGATCTTGTAGAAGATTTCCGGGCTGTTGGCCGTGGTCTTGAGGCTTGTAGTTCCCCAACATTTCGCCAGAGACTGTGTCCGGCATCCTCAAGGGTTGTCTTGAAATGGCCCGGAAATCTTCTACAAGATCATCAATTAGTAGGTAGATTTTCAAACCTGTTGTTATTGTAATATTTTACATAATTTGTGTGCCTTATATTACATGATATTCCCAGAAAACTGTATTTCATAGGAATACAATATATTTGTTATAATCACCAAAGTAATAAAGAAATTAGCACCAAAATCAAGGTAAAATTAAGCCATATATCACAATGTAAAATTGTATCTCATAGGTGCAGTCGTTCTCAACTTAGTTATTTTTTTTTAAAACCTGAAGACTTTTCTGAAACCTGTTCTGAAAGTTTTAAATATGTAGATTAGTTAGTTTAAGCTTTCTATATATTTATTTATACAAATGCAGGGGACTTGACAGAAGTCATTGTCCATGCTTTCTATATATATATATATATATAGACAACTTTTATAACTTCTAGACCATTAATTTTAATATAAGATGTAGCATTTATTGTTCTTGCTGAGTGGAAGAAAAGGCCTGAAGCTTAACTCACCAGTAAAGTAAATAAATAAATTGTTTTGACATTCATGCAAATTACAGAGTTTCCCAGAGATTTCATGAGGCTAAAATTTTTTCTCAAAGTAAATAAATCAAACAAGAATAATTTTTTTTAAGTAAGTTACTATATAAAATTATGGATCCACTAAAATTTTATAACTTAGTTCTTACTACTGTAGGAATAAATCTGTGGATTGAAAGTACTTTCGATTAAAGAAATTGAATCAGTTCCTTCTCATATTAACTCTCCCTCTCTTGAACTGTTTTCAAAGGTTTTTCCTCCATCATCAGCCGACACTGACTATTGAAACATCCATTGAAAGTTCTAACATCCCCTTCCTAAGTTATCGGGCAGACAAACTTTACGATCAATCCTTTTCTTAGGGAATTTGAAAATTCATTAACATATCTCTATTTTTCAGAATGTACATCTCTGATTCAATTTCTTTGATCAAAACGTCATAATGTGACTCCCTATCAATTTTGTATTTAAATTTACTTTTAATTAATTCCCTCTGAGAAATGTCCATGTTTTTTGATCATGTATTATTATTATCTGAGTAAGACATTAGAGGTTAGGTCATATTTTGAGATGAGATTGAACACTGTAGAATAATCCTGGGATGTTTGTAAGAAGTTACTGGGAAGACCAAGACTCCACGGGGATTTCCAAGTGAAGAGTAATCTCTTCCTCATTATCATCATCACTCATTGCTGAATGTTGGCTTCCTCTAGAACTCATTTCCAACAATCAAGATCTAACACCACCATCTTCAACTTTCTCACTCCAGGAACTCCAGCAAAACCTTCCTATTATAAGAAAATATTACTGCATCCCAAGACAGATATCAATGTTGCAGCATTTTCGTAAATTAGCCCAAAACTAACTAATTTTGAAAGGGTCAATTTATTGACTTTAATATGCGAAAATAAGGGCATTGAAAATCTAGCAAACTTCATACAAAATTCAATCCAATGGCACATAAAAATGTAGATCATTATTTCCTTTTTGTGTTAAGATGTTTGATTGGAAAATAAGAACTAATATTGAATTGCAAGAACTTTATATAAAGCTCCCAAAATTGCAACATACAATAAAGCACTTAGACTTAGGTAATTTGAATACATGGCCCAAAAGAAAATCCTCGACTCAAAACCAGAGGGGAAATGAATCAATGGGATGCCAGAGACAGAGATGATCAGATAATGTAGAGGTTAACCTACACAAGTTGGGCATTTGAAATTAGTGGCGGTTATAGCCCCTAAACTGGTTAAAATAGTAATGAGATCATTTTTTGTAAGAATAGCAATAATCAAGGGACAAATGGAAGAAACAAATAGGCAACAAGAGCCTGCGTCTCAATGGGCTATAGAACCACTAATAATGATGATATACAGTTGTTTCTTGTATGGTAAATATGTTGTGTCTTATGATTGGCAAAAAAATCAATCCATGCAATTCTGAGAGTAAACATAAGAACAATATGAGACGATAGAGTTTAAAGCAACTGGTAGTGTGAAAAGGGTAAAAATAACAAGAAGGCTCAGAACATCACAAGAAAATGTTGAAGGAATCTGACAGTCCTCTGTCAGCGTCTTGGAATACCATTACATAGTCAGTAGTTAGATCTTCCTTAGTCAATTGTGTATGACATTGTGCAAAAGGGATTAAAATTATATCTCTGTGAAATTGAACTCTTGCATTGCAATCAAAATATGGCAAATTGCATACTTGCTGTTATCATACTTCACAGTCTTGCATGTGTATAATTTATTCATTCTAATGGTGCTACAAAGTCCTCTCCTTCACTCTTACCAAATATTTATCTGCAAAACAGATCCTCCAATTCCTGATTCCGAACCTTGGCTCATCTTCTCTAATATTATTGACCCTCATCTACCTAAATCTACTTATATTCCTTCTACCTTCTGGTTGGTGATAAAGGGGTTTTTTTTTGGAAACTCTCTCTGCATTCAGTCAATTTCACCATAACACTGGTATAATTCTCTGCTATTTCCACATAATCAATCTGTTTTTATTTGGAGATAAATAAGGACTTTAAAAAATCCTCTTCAACAAATCATAATAATTGTCAAATTTGGGAAACAGAAAAAGTCTACCATCTGACATAATAAAACACAGTTAAGACTCTCCAGAAGCCAGCATTTGGTGCAGCCTAATCCTGAAGTTGAAATCAGTATTTCACCATACATGGATATCCCTCCAAGTTTTATTTTCTCAAATAAAACAAATGGAAATTACTGACTCTGAGTTGCAAATCACATTCAAACAAGAAGCAGCATCACTTCATATTACAAACATCTGAGAAGAATTGACGCATCATTTTCCAGACTAGTGGATTGGCACAACTAGATCCATGTGAGGCCTTAAGAAATCAGAATATCTTACTCCAAAGGACTATGGCATGCTTCAAGGTGACACACTGAGTCCAATCTTGTTGAATGCCCTTACATATGATGTGGCAAAATAAATAACATGAGCCAGCATGTATATCTAGCCGAAGATGCAGCTAAGACATAAACACAATACAGGCAGTGATAGATAGACTAAGTGACTGGGCAGAGAGAAAAGACATATACGACATAAAGGTAATTGAAGAGAGGACAGAAATGGTAGTATTCAGGAAAGGTGATAAGGCTGACCGAGGTGGAAAAAGTGAAATGTAATGGAAAAGTCCTCAAGAGAGTTAACAACTTAAAGTATTTAGGCCTCACAATACAGACAACAGGGAAGAGCTTCAGACTACACATTAGAACAAGAATGATGTCAGCAATAAGGGCCATGAATGAAATCAGGAGCATCAGGCTACTATCAATTAGTGCTGCTATGGACCTGTTCAAGCTGAAGGTACTACCCATAATTGTATATGGAATCAAACTGGTGTGGGAACATCTCACATATAAGCAGTTGGAAGACATGGAGAAAGTAAAGTCCAGATACCACAAGACCCTTAAAAGTATCTCTGAGTATGAAATCAAGGCTGGTTTATGAACTCACCAGAGAGACCTTTTTAATAGAAGATCTGCAGATGACACTACTCCTGCTATCTACTGAGGCCTATAATGTACTTTTACAAGACCTACAAGAGAAGAAGAAAGACATACCATCGACATTCTATGCAACCTGTGCAATGCAAGAAAGACAATGGACAGAATTGAACTGTGAAATGCATCATGTGACAATCAGGTTGGCAGTCCATGTCTTCCACCACAAGCTGTGCTGCAAAAAGACATTTCATGAACCTTATGACAAGAGTATATGTGATTTGTGTTCAGAAAAGTGTGAAGGATATCATATTCTAAATTGTAAAACGATTTAAATCAATTGTCACTTATAGCAAAGACAATTAAACTCTTTTTACCTAATATCTGCATGGTTTGTGCGCACTTCTCATATTGAATGAGATTATGTCAACAAGAAGGTATATAGTAAAAATATTGAGAAACTCAACAGTGATTCAGAGAAGGAACTGAGCAATCATTACTCCAGATGTTCTTGCCAGAGTGTGAACTGAAACTGAATTTCATTTAGATGTGTGTCGTGCAGTTAATGCTGCCCACATTGAAACCTGTTAATGTTATTCTGAATATTTTTGAGTTGCTAAATTAACTAAAAGTACTTTCAATCCATCACACAACAAACTCATGAAACCTCACAAATTTCAATCTCAGAAATATCATAATTAAATGAAAAACTGCAATGTATATGCTGCGTTTTTTTATTTTATTTTAAATATGGTATCAGATATGCAGTTTTTAAGACTAGTTTATTTTAGTTGTGTACATTCAAAAATATCTTGTGGAATCTTGTTTTATTAGAGCTCAAAGTAAAGGAATTTTAAAAATAATTAATTATTTGATTGTGGGGGAAAAAGCACATAAAAAAATATTGTGATTTTTTTACACCCTGATAAACTTATAAGTGAAATCTGAGAATTTAGTACCCTGATAGATGAATAATAATACTTACAGTCATTACATTTTAATTCTATTGAAAATTGCCTGAAAAGCTTTTGACTTATGTACATTTTCCTGCTGCCAGTCTATAATTATTTTAGCAGTATCGTGCTTCTATATTTTAGGAGGAATGTATTTTATCTACAACTTTTTTTAATAATTCAAATCAAATTCAGAGAGAGAACATCCAATAATAATCTGCATAAACTTGACATGGACTTATGTACCTTGTAATGAGGCTACTTGAGACATTGGGTGCATTTGAATCAAATTGTGAAATAAGTATTTTCACATTTACCATTACTGAATATGTGTTTGATATTGATATATTTTTACATGTGGCTGAAGCAGTATTCAATATCATCTGCTACATTATTTAATGTCTCGAATAATATTAAAAAAACTCTAGTTGAACCAATCAGCATTTTTAAGTGGCTAATTCTGCTGGGTAACTTGAATAATGTGTAAATAACAAACAATAATGACACTGCAGAAAAATATGTTTGGTATAACATTTAATAAACCCTTATTAATCTCCATCTTCTTAGCTGTTTTTTTACTGGTTTATATGTACCAAGACTCTAAGGCTAGGATATTTATGTACTAATAGTTAAGAATACAATGTAGATCGCATGTACAATATTATTCAATTCTTTGTATGTGGAAGCAAGAAAAAGTCAGTCAGAAGTCTTACTTCTCATTATACAATATTACAATCTTAACTCTGCACATAAAAGTCCTAACCTTGTCATATACCTCATTGTATGATTTTATCGCAGGTCAATGTTTACCTCATAAATCCATTTCCAGAAATTTTAGAAGAGAGAGAGAGAGAAAAAGAAAGATTACAGAAATTATACATGAATTAATGGAACAAAATTTCTACCTCTAGATGATGATGCATTTAGAAAGGAGTTACGTGTTTTGTACAGATTATGTACTAAATTATTTTAGACTGGTTATTTAGAAAGGAGTTACTTGTTTTGTACAGATTATGTACTAAATTATTTTAGACTGGTTACAATTACTGTACTTGCATGTAATTCAATGTTTGAGATTTTTGGTTGATGATGGAGACATATTTCAAAATTGTTTCAGGTGTGAAAGCTAATGAGATAAGATGTAAAGAACAAAGTGAATTTCTTTAATAAAATATACTATCAATTTTGTGATTAAAATGTTTTCAATAATTTTTTAACAATGCAGTGATCCAATTTCTTTAGAAGGAAAATAAAGATGTGTCCCATGTCACAGATTTATGGTACATAAAAGAATCGCAAACCTGAAAAATAGCCCTCTGAGCAAAATCAACCAATTTCTTTAATGAAAGTATTGCTATGCCATTGTACACTTTAACAATTAGGTTATCTTTCAAATATAGCGTAAAATCAAAATATGTTCTCTAAATCTTAAACTGTTAAAAATTGTTTATTGCTACATTGACTTAAAGCAGTCAATATTAACTTGATTTTAACAATCTTGGATTTCTTATTTAAAAGTAAGGTAATGAAGTACAGATTCCATACATTCTTATCAATATCAATAATTACATATGTTTGGTAGGATTGTTGCATTTATACATCATATTACTCAAGAAAATAAAATCTATTTTCAAGATGGTCCAACTAAAAAGTGGAGATAAACAAATATAAACAAATATTTACCAATTTTAATAACAAAAGAAGACCTGATTTATCAGCTCTATTAATTGTTGCACACCTTTTTAGTTAGATCATCCCACCATTTTGATTAGTTCAAGGTGACTGCCCTCATTCTTTTCATGTATACTGTTTCTTTAAATTGATATATAATATATAGAAGAGAAACCACATTTAATTACTGAAGAATTATGAAATAGGGCTTAGAGAACACAATTATTATAATATCTCAATTTTGAAGAAAAGATAACTTACCTCATTCTTCCTATGTGGTCATCAGTTGTTTTGTTAGAGTTCCTTTTTTTGCTTTTTTATCTGAACTTTGATTATTTTTTGCTTAATAATTGTATTAACATAGCAGATATGAATAATATGATACATAGCAGCTAGTTATGAGCTATCCAATAAGGAAATAGCACTACAAAATATAGATTTTGGAACTATTAAACCATGCATATTGCAACAGAAATATATCATGTATGATTTAGATGTTATTCTTGTTTAAAGTTGTAACTTTTGCATATAACCTACTTATACAACTTGTAATATTATTTTTTTAAAACTGCTGTTATTAATAATAGATTAATTATCCTGATGATACAATGAAATTTATTTATTTATTATGACCAATATCTTATCTTGATTTAGATATTATATATAACTGTAATGTTAAATATCATATATATTTGTAATGTTTATAAAAAAAATATGATTACTTTGATTTGTTATTTATTCAAATAAACAAAATCTTGACACTATATAACCCAGAGGTTCATGAGCACACAGGCGTAACCTCTCCATACATCCCAGGAGCTAACATTTTCCAATCATTCCTTATACCATATCCATTACTAGACTTTGGAACTCCTTATCACAAGAGATTAGGGACTGTCGGATATTAGCTTCCTTTAAAAAAATTTAAATCTCTTTCTTTTGTAATTGGGTTCTCAGTGAATGAATTGATGGTCTCTGATTTATCGTTCCTACAATAATGTTGACTTGATTCACTTTTTAATTTTAGTTTAATTTGCATAAATATTTGCCCATTATTATTTATTTAATATTATGATCTTATATACTTTTTTTTGTGTAATGTGGTCAGCATGTCAAGTTCCCAGCCATTATAGCTGATTTTCTCAATTATTTTAGCTACCCAAATTCCTCATAATGCTGGGTGGCACCGTCTCATACTAGGCAAAATTCCATGAGAAAATTTCTTCTCCAATGGGGACATGAATCACCACACATCCCATAGTTCTGCAAGCAAGACATGTCTCAACCATTTGGTACAACGTGGGACTGTAACGGTAATAGCTATGTGAAAGGACATGTGAATTTGACAAAGTCCAGATCGAAGTTAAGTGAATGTATGTGTGGAATTATAGAGACATGCCATGTATTATTGGGGGCACACCATAGCATAGTTGATTAAGGCAATGCACTACTTATGGAAGGTCAGGAGTTGAATCCTGGTTAGGTCAAGATTTTTATACTGTCCTAAACCTCCTGACAGCAACATGGCCCTGGGGTCAACTCAGACTATAATGGAAATGAGTACCAGATTAAAATTTAAAATAAATTCTTTACACCTCAACTCATGTTAAATTATAGTTTTGTTTTTTTTTACCTTGTATACTACTGCTTTCCTCAACGTTTCTATATAAAATTTTTGTTGATTTCACTCTAGGCCTTTTGAAGCATGCCTCATCTTCTGGAGTTGTTGTAGTAGTATTGAATTATCTGCATGTATCTAGTAGAGTGTTTTGCTCATTAGGCATATTTTTGTTGAGAATATTTGTATTCTTAGCCTCCTTGATAATTTAGATTTCTTCTAAAATATTAATTTTATGTCTGTTCTCTCTGTGTATAATTGACATTGTATTATTGATATTATTAAAACTGTGGCCACTTTCTGAAATGTGTTTAGTGAAATTTGATTTGCCTTCTCCTTTAATAAAGTCTGAAGAATGTTCATTAAATCTGATTCTAAAACTTCTAGATGTGTACTACCAATGTAAAATTTTTCACAGTCGTTGCACTTGAGTTTATATATGCCTTTGTTTTCATATTTATTGTTTTCCTCAATTTTGTTATATATTATGTTATTTAATTTGTTATTAGTTTGTAGGCTATTTTGATGTTTTTATCGTGTCTCCAGATAATATCGATAATACAATGGCTTTTTTTTTCAAATGCCCCAGGTTGTCATTTCGACATTTCTGGTTTTCTCTCCTGGCATGGCGTACTTGTAACCCACTTCTGAGGTTGGGGCACATGGAAGGCAGGGTTACACTGCCCCGATGATATGTGAGTTGATGATGGTAGTAATGATGCACCAGGAGAGGCCTTAAACGAAACTTAAGCTAATTAGGCAAATTGGTATTGATGATAATGATGGCCAGACGGTGTTCAGAGACCGTTTCGGCCTTAAAGTTTCCTGACATTTATCTTACAGGTGAAGAAAAATCCTGAAAAAACCTCACCCAGGAAACTTGTCCTGACCAGGAATCGAACCCGGGCCTGCTGCATGACAAGACAGCATGCTACCTCGAGACCACAGCGGTAGACACAATGTCAATTATACACAGTGAGACCAACAAACACAAAATTAACATCTTAGAAGAAATCAAAATTATCAAGAAGGCCAAGAATACAAACATTCTCAACAAAAATATGCCTAATGAGCAAAACCCTCTACTAAAATATACAGATAATTCAATGCTACTACAACAACTCCAGAAGATGAAACATGCTTCAAAAGGCCTAGAGTGAAATCAACAAAAATTTTAAATAGAAACATTATAGTTGAGGAAGACGGTAGTATACAAGGTTAAAAAAAAAATATATATATATATAAAATTTAACGTTGTTATAACCTCAACGGTATAAAAAACAATTATGAACTTAAAAAGTATAGATACCTCACCTCATATCCTGTCTTCTAATGAGTATCAGATCCCTCCTCTGGGGTAAAGGTGGCTATCAAGCAGAGATATAATTTTTTTTTTTTTAGAATTAGCCCATAATCATCCCATTTCGGGCAAGGACCTCCTGCAACTGCAGGGTGGCTTGCGTTACATCCCCAGGTTAGCCAATCCCTTGGGATTTTATTATGAGTTAATTTTTACCTCTCTTCACAACTTACTCCCTCTATTAAATATACTCCATGTCAGTTCGAATTAAACATTATTTCATTAACAAGTATTAATGCAGTTTGATAGATTTGTATGCTTACATTAATAACACTATATTTCTAATAGATATGTTGCATTTCAAAGATCTTGCCTTGGTGTAGTTGATGATTTGAAATGTAATGGCAAAGAAGACCAGAAATCAGCTCGTTTCTTGAATAGATTCTTCTCCATGTGCAAACCATCACCTCTAATATGAGCATATTCAAGAGTACTGGAAGAAGAAACTCGATCCCATGTTTGTAATCCGCTTGTCTTTGGAGTTGGATTCCTGTTAAATCAACAAATTGTTCACTAAAAATGAAATTGCTATATAAAAGTTAAAGTGATTCCACTACATGTCTTGGAAGACCCTTGGGGTAGCAGGAAGACAATTGGCATGAGATATCAGCTCTGCATGACAGCTGCCTTTACCCCCAGAACAAATGTCTGGTCCTCATTTCCTTAGAAGCTATGTGAATTCCAGGTCTATAATGCCATCAGAAGGTTTAGGTTAGTTTAAAAATCCTTATCATTTTCGGATTTCAACCTGCAAGCTTCTAGCTTATAGCATAGCAAAAATGCTATGGCGTGCCCTTGGAATTGCTATGGTTTTGTGGAATTTGAGCTTTTTTGTGGTTTATTTATTTTTTTATTATTTCAAGCATATTTTAATATTTATAACTCTTTTCTTACTATGAGGATGATTCTGAAAGTAAGTTCCAGTCTTGTCCATCACGCGAATGAATGGGGATAGAATTGCCATCTTTGTTCCACTGTGTAGCTGGGTTTAATATGCTCCTGGCAGTATAACTGTATGGTTGCATTCAACTGTTTCTCTCATTAAAACATATGTTTAAAATGTCTGCAAAAATAGAAGCTCCCACCAGGCGCAAGGTACATGGAGAAATATGGTGTCTGTGAGAGGGGAAAAAAAAAATTGACAGCAGCAGCAATTCATCATGAGATTACTGCAGTGTATGGGCCTGACTGATTTGTGGAAATTTCTCTGAGAGCTGTGAAACTGCGATTTTCTCTGATCGCTTCATCACTGTTGCAACAAGTTCATCATTCACAGCAGTCAGTCAGCCATTTCATTCTTCATCATGGACATTAGTGCATATATCTCAAAGTTCACGACACCAAAGTCGAATATCAATGGCACTCATAATGTCCCCATACACTGCGGTAATCTCACAACGAATTGCTGCTATCAGTTTTTTTTTTGCTCGCAGAAACCTTATTACTCCACGTACCTCACATTTGGCAGGAGTTTCTAATAATGCAGACATTTTATATATCTTAATTAATGAGAGAAACAGTTAAATGCAATCATAAAATTAAACAGCCAGGAGCATAATCAAATGGTAAAGAGAAAAATTGATGCCTGAACCGGAAATCGAACCCCGAACCTTCAGCTTTCCGTGCTGATGCTCTATCCATTGAGCTAATTCAGGCTTCCTTCCCATCCAAGCATAAATCCTTCCTTTACCTTACTCTCTTGGTCCCAGATTCAAATGCAATGAATCATCATTCACAAATACACAATGAATGGCTTCTACCTGAAGAAGACATGAAGGGACTCCACATAGCTAAAGCATTATTTATTAAATTAATATTAAGAAGCTAAAGCTGTTACTATGATTGAAATAAGTAAATTAATGTACGCAACTAAATTATTGTAATCAAATGGTAAAACTGAGCCTAGCAATACGGTGGTACAAAGATGGCGATTCTACTACCACTCGTTTGTGTGATGGAAGAAAATGGAACTTAGTTTCCAAATCACCCCCATAATTGCTTTAGCATGTCTGACTAGCATTCCAGGATTCCAGTGTGGTCAGGCAGTTCCATGGCATAAGTGGTTAGTCACTCCATTTTGGGTCCAAAGTTCACATCTCTGTCACTCCCTACAGAGTTTGTGGAGCAGCCAGAGCATGTTTCTCTTGGGGGTTTTTACCATTTTCCCTGCCAAGAACTTTATTCCACTATTTCTTCATACTCATATCCATTTTGTTTCACTTTATAAGCCCCTATGATAGTGAGATAAGCTTAGTGATCCTGTATCTATGCAAATCACAGACCTTGAATATTAGGGGCCTGACCTCATTTCATTCTTCTGGCATTATGCCAGACATGAGGAGAAGGTTTGATTTATATGATCTGGTACAGGGTCTGTTAAACCTTGTGTAAAAACTAAGTACCTGTTTGATATGAATAGAAGTGTAATCTAGTTAAGAAAACTGAAACTAACCATGTGGCTCCTTATACTGTATTATGCTAGCCAATGACAGAAACCATTTCTGAGCTGTCATTTCACAGAGTATTATGTACAAGGCCCTTTCATGAACAATGGAAACTATTTTATCATCTTCTGATCTAGAAGCATTGGGAAATGAGTGATCTTAGTCCATGTGACTTTGATTTCATTCTGAAAGTGAAGAAACTACTGTGGAGAAGCAGTTTGCAAAAAAAAAAGATGTGGGGAAGGACATCCTACACATATGAATTGCACACAGCTGACAGTGTTCAATGCTTTCATCATCATTGACAAAGACATGTGGAAGGAAGTCTTGTGAGATTATTTTAAAGTGTGTTGATATAAATGATGTACTTTTTATTTCTTTGTGCATAGTGAAACAATTTATATTTATGAATCTTTCAGTTGAGAGCTTATAATCAAAATGTCATCTATTTTCATAAATTTGTGGGAAGTAATCTAGGTTGCTCAGCGTAGAGTTGTGGCACTCCAATCATCCAGTGGGAAACCACTGCAATCACTTATGTGAGAAATGACAGGAAAATCATAGCTAATTAGGTTAGGAGGAAATGCCATAACCCATATCCCTGAAGAACCAGAGCATCTTTAAATTTGGTTTGGTTTTGAAGATACTCTAATGTCAAGGAGATGATACCAAGAAATACAAGTAACAGATAAACAGATATGTTGATGATATAATTTGTATTGTTAAAGAAAAACATGTAGAAGATTCCCTAAAACTGTTAAATTTACAGAGTACAAACATCAAATTCACCAAAGAAATAGAAGACAATAAACAAATAACTTTTTTTGGATCTTAAATTGGTCAGAAACAAAGAAAAAAGAAAAATTGAATTCGGGATTCATAGGAAAGAAACTCATACGGAAAATTTTATAAAATCAACAGGGTTCAATCCAATTGGACATAAATTAGCAGCATTTAATAGTTTAACTCATAGATTGGTAAACTTACCCTTAAACGATGAAGATTTCAAACATGAGAAAAAACACATAATCAAAGTAGCAAGAGAAAATGGGTTTGATGAAAAAGTGGTACATAAAAGGATAGAAAAGTATAAAAAACAAAAAATGGTAAACAGAAGTAATCTTGAAAAAGAAGACCACCTATGAAAAAATATAGGAAATTCACATATCACCCTTGGGTACATAATAAATTTCAAAATATATTTGAGAAGTTTAATATTAAATTAGCACCAAAAAATAACTACAGTTTAAATAAACTAATAAAAACCAACAAAAATGAAAAAACTGATAAAAATAAAAAGTCAGAAATATATCAAATTGAATGCATGGGTTGTGAAAAGATATACATAGGAAAAACAAAAGGAAACCTAAAAATTAGAACCAAAGAACACATAAGAAATATTAAAAATGGAGAAATTGAAAAATCTGCAGTTGCTGCTCATGTTTGGTCTGAAAAACATAATATAAATTCAGACACTAAATTATTAAAACAGTTAGAAAATACAAAAGAGCTGACTATTTGGGAAAAAAATTATATTCAGAACAGAAACAGAGTTATGAATTTTGATATTCTGATGGAGCGTGACCTTGTTTGGAGGTTCTTTGGCCAACCACAGGATGGAGCTGACATTGACATCCAGGTTGTGCAACATAATGCAACATAAATAAAACCAGTCTGGGAAAGCTGACGATAAAACAGAATTGTTTTGAAACATGTCCAAGAACAAATCAACAGATAAACAGCTTGTCTATCTGCCATTTAGAATGAGAGGTAAGGTGATGCCTGGCACCAAAAAAATGAGACCCCACTCGACTAAGGTATGAACCCTTACAGACAAGTGCATGTCCCCCCCTCAAGTTTCGGGATGGGTGTGGGATTGACAATCCCACCCCAGGAAAAATATTACCGTTAAGAATTTATGGGAATATATACCAGACTTCACTTTAGTGACCTAAAGAATTGGTGGCAGGTTGCCAGAGATAAGAAGGTCTGGAATTTTTTTGAGGGAGGCTGAGGTCCGCATTGGACTGCTGCGCCAATGATAATATATCTAGTTTGCTATTTTGTTGTAAATAAGAGTCAGTTTGGTTATAATGGCACTTTTAATGCAAATTGGTAGTGATTCAAAGGATATTCTGGTGCCAAATTTACATAGAGTAATATAAGAAAAATATAGACACACAAAAGTCAATTTGGGTAGAGGTGGATGAGAGATATTTTTAAAATCATCTCGTACATTTTCCTTACCTATTGGCTCAATTTGGGTCCAGCATTGATAAGTGCATTCCAGTGATCTTCGATCACATATAATCAATTTCTATTTGTTTCTTTATGGATGATAAAAATAGTTTCCAAATTTTAATGAACGATTCTCTTAGATAAATATAAAATACAAAACTTACCCTGTGTGCAAAATTTGTCCATAGTGTTGTGAGAAATTCTACCATTTTATCATCATCTTGTGATCTAGTAGCATTGGGAAATAAGTGATCTTCTGGAAATAAATAAAGTAGTTCATCCTGGTGAGTAACTCCTAAAAAAAATATGAAATCATTATTTCCAAATTACAGTGTGCTTTTTATATAGTTTCTGCAGAAAGTGTTGACGTTATCAGACTTGCTAACTAGATAGTACGTATATTTATTTACTCAAGGTTTTTTTTATTAGAAATATTCACAATACAGTGTTCCTTCTTCAACCTATACTACAGAAATTGAAAGAATAATAACTGATGGAAGAAGAATCATTGATATGTTGAACTCTGTGCTATGGAATAGAAATATAATATACAGAATGAAGAAAACTATATTTCAAGTTCTGTTACAAAGCATTTTATTATATGGGTCCGAAACCTGGACAGTAAGTAGAAAACAAGTCAACAAGATGTTAGCAGTAGAAATGGATATTTGGATGCGATCGACAAGAATGGATAAGGTCAGAAACAGCACAGAAAGGGAAATTATGCAAGTTTTTTTTTTTACATATATAATAATGAAGACCATAAAGTCCCTATACATTTCAAAGAAGACATAAATATAGGTCCAGGGAAGATATGTTCAAATGTTACTATCGGTGAATGAATCATATTGGGAAATGCTTTTTAGATGGAAAAAGCTATGTTGAACTGCAGAGTTTATTTCAGTGAAAGTAGCACAAAGATGCACCTATGAGACATGGTTTACAGCAGTGTATAAATTAAAAGAAACTTCATGGTTTAGAAGGCCCTGGCCTTCTGCTGACAATCATCCATCTAGTTAGGGATGACATGGGATCAGTATGTTGGTTGTTATAATTGGTTTTTTCAACCTGAAGCCATTACTTATTATAGCTACCCAAATTCCTTATACTTCTGGGAGGGCACTGGTTTCATACTGGCTGAAATTCCATGAGAAAATTTCTTCTCCCATGGGGACTCTAAATTATCTCGTCTCATAGCTCTTCATCATGCCTTAAACCATTCAACCATAATGCAGATTCTGAGCATGAATAGGCTGACAAATTTTGCTCAGAGGGCTATTTTTCAGATTTAGGATTCTTTTATATACCATAAATCTGTGACATGGAATACATCTTTATTTCTCTTCTAAAGCAAGCCAAATTCAGGATTTTTACACTCTTAAAATTATTTGTATCCAGCCAAGTTTCAATCCACAAACCTCAAAACCAGAGGTTATTTTTATTTTTGTTAGCATTTAACTTCATTTGAATGAATTGTTAAGTTTATTAACTTTGCTTGACTCTACTTGAGGATATGTAGTTTCAAAATGTATATGAAGGATAATTGTGAGAGAATGTCTCGTCTATACCCATACATCTCCACCTGGGGCAAGGGCAGTCCCTTGAGGGAGTTACTTAACCAAGATAATTTAGTTATTAAGATTATACACAGAAGTATCAAAACATGACTTCCAGAAATCTACAATTATGAGGTGAGGTGTTAAATTCTAACTCAATCATTAATTAAAGTAAACCTCATAGGGTCACTTCCTTTAAATATTAATGATAATTCAATTATGCTTATTGCCCTACAGATGACAGCAAGTGTCAAGTGGTTACCTGATCACTGGTTGAGAAAGGCTGATTAAATTTTACTCAAATGCTCTAATTTAGGTTTCAGGTACTTTTATGAGTTCAAAAATCTTAAGACCCAAAGTCCCTCGCGAAGGACTCGTCCCTTGGATTTTTTCATCCTAAAAAATCCTTTGACCACATCTGGGTTTGAATCTGCAATCTTTGGGATCAGAGGCAAGGAAATTAATCCCTAGACTGCTGAGACCAATAACTATGAGAATGATATATCAAAATCTTACCATAATCATGAGTAAAATCTCCAAACATGCTGCTATAACTGTGGGTGCCACGGTAGTCAAACAGGTAGTAATATACTGATGATGATTTTTTCTGTGAATGTAATTTCACTGCCTGATTTGTACCAGCAAAGATAAATGCATCTGTGAACATCTGAAATATTTTATTTTAATGAGTAAACTGTAACATAATCACACTAATAATATAAATGAGACACTTTAGATGTTTGTTACTCAATCACATTTTAACTACTCGACAGATTTTGATAAAACTTGGTGAATAGATAGTACTTCTCTCTCTCTCTCTCCCCATGTTGCGACATGCCTATAAGGCCCTTGGCCTACCAGCTGGCTGCTGGCCTCATATCCACACGTGTTAATTACAGATGTAGACGTTCATCCAGCCAGTGTAGGGGTGACATGTGGTCAGCATGTCACCTGGAGCTGCTACTTATTGTAGCCACCAAATTTCCTCACATTGCTGGGTGGGTACCAGTCCCATACTGGATGAAATTTCATGAAAAATTTTATTCCCCCATGGAACTTGAACCAGCGCAAGTCCTGTAGCTCTGTGCCAAGGCATCTTGCCTTAACCACTCAACTACGGTGCGGAACGAATACATGGTACTTGATAGTATATATATGTATTTTCATCATCATCTTCCAAATAAGTTTAAGGCCCAAAGCCTGTTACAGTTTCAGTGAAGTATTCTCGGTCCATCTTTTTCTAGGATGTCCCAAAGATCTCTTCCTTGAGAATGGTATTGAAGCATGACTTTTGAAAGACTATTATTATTCATTCATCACACATGAGGTTTCCATTGTAGCTGGTATTTATTTATAAATTGTGAGATTGGTTGTAATTGAAGTGCTTGCATGATATCTTCATATCTTTTGCAGTCCATGTGAGTATATCCTAGTGTTGCCCTAAAAAATCTCATTTCACTAGCCATTAGTCTGCTGATATAATGGCTAGCGAAGTGATATTTTTTTAGAGCGACACTAGGACCACAAAAGAAATGCAGATATCATGTAAGCAACTTCAATTAGAACCAATCTTACAATTTATAAATAAATACCAGCTGCAGTGGGAAACTCATATGCAACAAATTAATCATAGTAGACTTCCAAAAGTCATGCTTCAATACCGTTCCGAAGGGAAGAGATCTTTGGGACATCCTAGAAAAAGATGGACCGAGAATACTTCACTGAAACCGTAACAGGCTTTGGACCTTAAACTTGTTTGGAAGAAGATGATGATATATATATGTCTCTCGAGGTAGCATGCTGCCTTGTCACGCAGCGGGCCCAGGTTTGATTCCCGGTTGGGACAAGCTTCCTGGGTGAGGTTTTTTCCGGGGTTTTTCCTCTCCTGTAAGGTAAATGTCAGGTAGCTTTCATGCCCAAAAGGTCCCCGAATATCATCTGGCCATCATCATCATCCCCAGTGTAGAAAGCAACGGGAAGCTACCACACCTGTAACTCCCTAGTAAAACTGCAAAGCATAGCATGAAAATGCTATGATTGCAGTGAAGGACCTGCGCCAGGGCAGAACACTATAGGATAGGATATATATATATGTACAGGATGAAAATTATTTAAACCGACAAACTCTAGGAGGTTGTAGGGGGCACCAAAACAAATATTTTTCCCTAATGTCATTTTTTCCTATGAGGATTATTTAAACCGGTAGAGGGCGTATTACGCTCTTCAGTTGTCATTACTGCACTGCTGTTGATGGTAGGAATTGTTTTGTCCACCAGAGTATTAGTGAATTGTATCTGTTTACTAATGGAGGGATACACTTGGAGTGAGTACACTGATATGGTTGGTGCGTGCTACGTAGCGCACCACAACGCACGAGCTGCACAGCGGGTTTATCAACAACAATATCCTAATTGCCGTATCCCGCATCATACGACGTTTACTTCTGTGTACCAACGTCTGCATGAGACCGGGTCATTTAGCAGATTACCTGAACAGGGACGCCGTCGCACAGTAAGAACGCTACGATTTGAGGAAAATGTCCTGCAGCATGTGGAGCGAGATCCTTCAATTAGCACTCGTGCAATTGCGTGTAACATGGGGACGAAACAGGCGACTGTAAGAAACGTCCTTCATGAGCAATTCTTACATCCATTTCACTTACAGCGTGTCCACAACCTGGAACCAGTTGATTATACACCCAGAGCACAGTTTTCGCAATGGTACCTGGAACTGTGTCAAATGCATCCTACATTTCCATCCTCTGTGTTGTTTACAGATTAAGCAACGTTCGGGCGTGATGGAGTCTTCAACATGCACAATGCGCATGTTTGGAGTAAGAATAACCCACATGCCACAGTTACTCACGCACATCAAGTTGCGGTTCTTCGTTAATGTGTGGGCCGGTGTTGTTGGGAACTGTTTAATTGGGCCATACCTCCTACTTAGCCCATTAAATGACAGGCACTATTACAATTTCCTCGCCAGAGCATTGCCAGAATTGCTCGAAGACGTCCCGTTCCCTACAAGAAAACGCACGTCGTTCCAAAATGATGAGGCGCCGGCACATTTCAGTTGTCGTGTGCGTCGATTCTTGAACCAACGGTTTCCAGGAAAGTGGATTAGCAGAGGTGGTCCAGTACCATGTCCTGCTCGATAGCCAGATATGACCCCTCTGGATTTTTTTTTGTGTGGGGAGAGATGCGCAACCTTGTTTACACAACTCCTGTTGCATCAGAATAGGATCCGGTTGCCCGGATAGTAACAACAGCAGGAGCAATTAACGATACTCCTGAAGTTGTTGCCCCTGTTAGACAGAACATGATCCGCCGGTGTAACTCTTGTTTACATGTCAAAGGAGGCATTTTGAAACTCTACTGTAATTTAAGTAATTGCGTTGTGTTAATGTGTTGTCTCTTGGTAATAAAAAAGGCAAAAAGTGTTCGTTGGTTTAATTAATTTGTGGCCAGAGATATCTTCCTCTACCGGTTTAAATAATCATCATAGGAAAAAATGACATATGGGAAAAATTTGGTGTCCCCTACAACCTCCCATAGTTTGTTGGTTTAAATAATTTTCACCCTGTATATAATAGCTTATATGCTAATCAAGTACCTAGTCACCAAGTTTCATCCAAATCTGTTGAGTAATTAAAATTGATTAACAAACATGCAAACTTTCACATTATTTATATATATATATATATTATAATAGGTTGGTTACAACTCTGGAATGCCAAATTATTAAAAATTATATTATAAAATTGGATTTGAGTGTTAGGTTGTAGGTACAGTTCTTATTTATAATGTTTAAATTATTATCAAAAGTGTAATTTGGGATAATAGAAAAAATTGATAGAAAAAATTATAAAAAGTAGATATTGCCTTAAAAAATGTGGATTAAAAATCAATGATGAAATGACTGTAGTAATGAAAGTAGCAAGAGAAAAATCAGCAGAAACAAAATAAAATTCAGAGTACTATCCTAAACAAGTGAAAGAGTTAAAATTCATCAGAGAACATATTGTTTAAACTCACCTCATAGGATCCATAACTCCGACTGACGAAATTCTTTGGCCGTCAACTATTCTATTGTCGCCATCTTCAGTGCTGCCATCTATGGTTGAATTTATGAACTTCGAAATCAATGTAATTTCGTTAGGGATATCAAAATTCATTGATCTATTTTTGTTTTTCTGAATGTATATTTTTTCCCAAACTGTCAATTCCAAAGGTTTCTCTACTTGTTTTAAAAGTTTAGGTTCTCTTCCAATTTTATGATGTTCTAATAAACTATGTGCAGCAATTGCAGATTTTTCAATTTCACAATTTTTAATATTTCTGAAATGTTCTTTTGTCCGAATTTCCAAATTCCTTTTTGTTTTTCCTATATAAACTTTATTGCAATCTTCACAATTTATTTGATAAATTCCAGATTTCTTACTGTCTGGAACATTGACTTTTTTATTGGTGCCAAAGAAATGTTGTATTTGTCAAAAATTTTTTGAAATTTTCTATGCATTTCAGGATGGTAAGTAATTTTCTTGTATTTTTTCTTTTCTTTGCAATTTTGTAGAGTAGTATATTCATTAAGTCTTTTTTTGTGTTTGAATTTCTTCAACTTATTGATAATTAATTCTTTATCAAAACCATTTAATCTAGCAGTGTTTAAGATATGTTTAAACTCTTTGTTGAAATTTTCTTCGTTTAATGGTACATTTGTCAATCTGTAAATTAAGCTATTGCATGCTTATGAGCAATGTGATTGAAACCTGATGATTTAATGTAATTATCTGTATGAGTTCCTTTTCTAAATATATCAAATTAAATTTTCAGTGTTTGATCATTCCTAATTATACATAGATCCAAAAATGGAATTTTCTTTTCTTTTTCTAATTCAACGGTAAACTTTACTGATTCATCCTGAAAGTTCAATAATTTAAGAGCATCTTCAATATCTTTAGAATTTATTATTGCAAAAATATCATCCACATATCTGAACCAAGTCTTAAACATCCATGGGTATGCTTTAGTGATTTGACACTCCAAGTAACTCATGAACAAATCAGCTAAAAATGGTGAAAGCGGATTGCCCATTGACAAACCTGAAACCTGTTGGTAAAATTTTCCATTATAGGTAAAATAAGAATTACGGACACATAGCTTAGTAAGAATTATATATTCCTCTATTATTTCATTTTTAATATTTAGAGAACTTAACAATTTCCTCAAAAAATTTAGCATTTTTTCAGCAGGTATACTTGGAAACAATGAAATTACATCAAATGAAACCAATCTGTCATCATGTCCTAGACTCATATTTTTCAATTTGTCAATGAAATAATAGAGGAATATATAATTCTTACTAAGCTATGTGTCATTTTACCTATAATGGAAAATTTTACCAACAGGTTTCAGGTTTGTCAATGGACAATCCGCTTTCACCATTTTTAGCTGATTTGTTCATGAGTTATTTGTAGTGTCAAATCACTAAAGCATACCCATGGATGTTTAAGACTTGGTTCAGAAATGTGGATGATATTTTTGCAATAATAAATTCTAAAGATATTGAAGATGCTCTTAAATTATTGAACTTTCAGGATGAATCAGTAAAGTTTACCGTTGAATTAGAAAAAGAAAACAAAATTCCATTTTTGGATCTATGTATAATTAGGAATGATCAAACACTGAAAATTTAATTTGATATATTTAGAAAAGGAACTCATACAGATAATTACATTAAATCATCAGGTTTCAATCACATTGCTCATAAGCATGCAATAGCTTAATTTACAGATTGACAAATGTACCATTAAACAAAGAACATTTCAACAAAGAGTTTAAACATATCTTAAACACTGCTAGATTAAATGGTTTTGATAAAGAATTAATTATCAATAAGTTGAAGAAATTCAAACACAAAAAAAGACTTAATGAATATACTACTCTACAAAAATTGCAAAGAAAAGAAAAAATACAAGAAAATTACTTACCATCCTGAAATGCATAGAAAATTTCAAAAAATTTTTGACAAATACAACATTTCTTTGGCACCAATAAAAAAGTCAATGTTCCAGACAGTAAGAAATCTGGAATTTATCAAATAAATTGTGAAGATTGCAATAAAGTTTATATAGGAAAAACAAAAAGGAATTTGGAAATTCGGACAAAAGAACATTTCAGAAATATTAAAAATTGTGAAATTGAAAAATCTGCAATTGCTGCACATAGTTTATTAGAACATCATAAAATTGGAAGAGAACCTAAACTTTTAAAACAAGTAGAGAAACCTTTGGAATTGACAGTTTGGGAAAAAATATACATTCAGAAAAACAAAAATAGATCAATGAATTTTGATATCCCTAACGAAATTACATTGATTTCGAAGTTCATAAATTCAACCATAGATGGCAGCACTGAAGATGGCGACAATAGAATAGTTGACGGCCAAAGAATTTCGTCAGTCGGAATTATGGCTGAAGATGAACATGACTATGTTTGAAATCACGATATCATGGCAGCATGAATCCTATGAGGTGAGTTGTTTAAACAATATGTTCTCCGATGAATTTTAATGATTATACCTCATAATGTTTACTTCCCAACATTAATTTAATATAAGTGAAAGAGTTTCTTTTTATTTACGAAATTATATTAATAAACAAAATAAAATTCAAAACAAACAAGCAGATAATCTCAAATGTTAACATAAAAACCTGTAGTGGGATCAGGAGTAAAAAGAGTATGAAACATTATTTTAAACCTATATTAATTTGTGCAGCCAAAACATAGAAACAAAGAAGCATTTTGTATAACTCAAGGAACAATGATGGGATTTAAAAAAAAAACATGCTTGGTACAGCCAGAAAATATAGAACACTAAAGTAAGTGAAATTTTGAAGGTTGGATAAAATACAAGATGAAATGGAAGAGTAGAATAAGATGTTATGGCTACATTAACCCATCAGCAAGAAGTGGCATGCACCGCCCACATGATTTCTTTACTGGAACTAGTTCTTATTTTTCGGAAAAGGTTCACTAAATAAATGATTAAATAATATAATTTTGTAGAGGAAAGATTACCCTTTTATTAATAACGTAACTCATTTTCAAATTATGTAATTTTGTTTCCTAACTTACAAATTTAAATGCCATTCCAAGGAATCCTCCCATGCTGATGGGTTAAAATAATGAATAGTGGAAGGAATTTAAGAGGAAAGAGGCCAAGATGTAGATGGAAAGAACAAATTAAGAAGAATGAGAAAAGAGAGTTGAACGGATGGAAGAGGTGTCATAGAATGACTGAGATAGATGGAGGCTTTTGTCTTAAACTTAACCCCCTTGAATGGAGGCATGAGACTAGATAAAGAAGAAGAATTTTAAAAGTATGTAACACAATAATTAGCTTGAAAGAAAGTGATACTCACATTTGTTAAATTAGAAGATATTTCTTGGCTAAGTTGATGATTCCCGAAATAAAATTTTCTAATCTGTTCACTTATGTTAGTTGCAACAGGTGACAGCGTAGTTTCCCGGATGAAAAACATCAGAGATACAAGCTCATTAAACCTGTCATTCAAGTCTTGAATCAGTGAAATATTCCGAAGAACTCCTGTAATTAATTCAAATCTCTTTAACTTATTGGATTTCTTACTTCCAACAAATAGTAATGATTTGTAATTCAAGAGCAGCCATTGTTGCTATCTCAGTATATCATCTAAATGTATTATAATAATATATATTTAAGAATAATTAACAATTTATGAAAATTAATAAAACAAATAGAAAAACCTAAGGAACTCACAATTTGGGGAAAAGTCTTAAAAAAAAAGAAAAGGAGAAATTGATGAATTTTGAAATTCCTGAGGAAAATGGTTTGGAGGTTCTTCAGTCTACCAACAGGGGACGACATAAAGGTTAGGAAAATACTGAGGATGGAACCTGTTTAGGTTCCAAAATTGGACTAATAAGAAGGATATGAGATGAGGTGATACAAATTTTCTTAAATAAATAATACCTCATAGTGGTAATTCCTAAAAAGTAAAAAATTATATATTGTTGGGAAATACTATATAATTTGTAAAAGCTAAATACAAAGATAGTTTTCAGCACACCTGAGGCTTATTCGGAAATGAAATTGTTATCATTTAGCAAAGAAAAGATGTATTGTGGAGAAATCTTCATCAGATTTGCCATTCCTAACAGCTAAGAGATTAATTACTTTGTAATTTAAAGTTATATTGTCCAATTATTTTAATTAAGTTTAAATAAATAAAAGATGGGAGTATCTCATCACCCAAATATTTAAAATCCTTGAGTATCCAAGGAAAAGTGCTATTGCATCTTTAAGACTAACCATGGATAACAATTGTCTGTCATTTGCACATAATTGAAATATCTCTTCCCCATTTTGGCTCTTGAGCAATCTACAAGAAAATATGGATAAGGACTACCTTTAGCAATGACTAGACCTTTCATCCAAATCGACAGAATCTGAGAAATGAATAAAATAAAGTAGATAAAAAAATGTGTGGCATCTTGGTAGTTTTTAAAAAAATTCTCAGGAAATAAGGTGCAATTCTGTAAATCTTGAAAAACATAAGTCAGGTCATTTGAATTTGAATTCATGATCCCCTGAACACAAAACTCTCACTTAATTAAAATATTTTATTTTATATTCTTATTTTAAATTGTTAAAGATTTTTTATATTATATTTAAGTCAGATCCAGAACTCTATGAGTGGATTGCACAACCAAAGTCTAAACCACGACCCCGGTTTTCCAATGTTTTATTGTTTCCCTAACAAGTATAAAAATAATAATTAAATGAATCGTGATTTTTTCTTACCTCATACATCTATGTTTTTTTAAACACAGCACTGCAGTATCGGCGACACTGCAGTGCTGTGTTTAAAAAAACATAGATGTATGAGGTAAGAAAAAATCACGAATCATTTAATTATTATTAATTGAACCTCATAATGTTAAAAATTCCCAAATTTAATATATAAAGTATAAAAATAACTGAAAATCAACAGAAATTGTTATGAAACCACAGCTGTGATTCAGCATTTGCTTTTGGAATTAACAGCTGTAGATTTTCAGTTTTTATGGTTATTATGGAAACATTAAAATAATTGGAAAACTGGTGTCATGGTTTAGATTTTGATTGTGCATTCCATTCCATATGTCCATATAAAGTGAAAACGAGAAAATATTAAAAACTTATGTATCTCATATTTTTATATTTACAGCTACTAGACAAATTACCTCCTCTTACTTACTTACTCGCTGGCACTATCGAACCCGAAGGTTCATGGCCGCACGGACATAAGCTCTCCATACATCCCTATCCTGAGCCAATGCTTTCCAATCATTCCCTGTATAATCTACTTCCCTCAAATCATAGTTAATGTTGTTCTCCCACCTCATTCTTGGCCTACCAACTGGGCGTTTTCCCTCTGGGTTTCCTACAAGAAGCTTCCATGCACGTCTTTCATTCCTCATACGTGCAACATGTCCTGCCCATCGCAGTCTACGAGACTTAACTGTTCTTATTATATCTGGCTTCCTATAAAGACCATGTAGTTCATTGTTATGTAGTCTTCTCCATTCACCTGTCTGTTCATCTCTCTTTGGTCCAAAAATGTTCCTAAGAACTTTATTCTCAAATACTCGTAATCTCCTTTCCTCCCTTAAAGTAAGAGTCCATGTTTTGCACCCATATAATATAACTGGTAGAATAATAGTTTTATATATTTTCAGCTTAACATTTTTTGAAAGGAGTTGGGACATCAAAAGTCTCTGCAGTGCATAATAGCATGCATTTCCAGAAACAAATTACCTCCTCACTGTAATTAATATTACGATTACTGATACTTTTAATCAAATTAAAGAAACAGAGTCAAAAATATGTTGGACATGAGTTTTATGTGCTGTCACTCAGGATTTAGGTTGTGTGTGTGTGTGTGTGTGTGCTAGGTTCGAATGCCATCCACTGTACTCTTGTGCTTCTATCTAGTTCATGCTAGGCTGCTGACATTAGAATATTCCTGATATTATAAAAGCAACATAGTAAATTATTCCTAGTTAAAATCAAAATGCAGGCAATTTTTTTTACCCTCTTCCCTAGACATCCATGTGACATATTTCAACTAATTACTGCTAGGGTTAATATGAAATGTTCTGTAAAAGTGTTTGGTTACAAATATTCATTATTGAAAGTTCCTGCTAAAAAAAGCTATGGTAACTAACTTACTTGCAGTATCAAGAGCTCCATCTGCAGAATTAAGCCCAACCATCCAGGGGACTAGATGCTCACTGCTGGAAGCAAGCACAGACTCTTCAGGTGTCTTGGTAAGGAAAGCTTCATCATCAGTCTCCACTACCACATTAAAAGGAATCATAGGATCACTGTCCCACTCCTGCATAATCCAAATTACACATTTTAAGTAAAATTAAATGGTTAATAAAATCTATTTTTGTTAGGAATGAGATATAATTTAAGTAAAATTTTATTATCTCACATTCTTTTTCTTTTTAGACCAGATTTGGGACTTTATTCAATTCCATCCTCAGTATTTTCAAGACCATTGTTATATCATCTTGAAAATACTGAGTAAGACGATATAACAATGGTCATGAAAATACTGAGGATGAAACTGAATAAGGTCCCGAAACCAGTCTAAGAAGAAGAAGAAAAATGTGAGGTGATAAATTTTACTTAAATAATATCCCATAGTGTTAATTCCTAAAAGGCCAAATCAGATATAATATCTCTATAACTCTTTCAAGTTAGCATAATTACATGCCTATATGTCAGTTACGTGAATCTGTCTTCTTTCTTTTCCTTAGTTTAACTCCTTTGTAGGTACTTTTATGTGACCCCATGCCACTTGGGCCTTAAAGGGACAAGACATGAGAGGATTTTAAACTCTGGAACACATACATACTTTTTTGACCAGACAAGCATATGGATGGTGATCATCTCACTGCCAGAGCCACCTCCGAGACAACATAAACATTTAAGACAAGACACACAATTTACTTGTACATTAACACTGAGCAGTCCTGCATTTAAAGGCATTATGTCTTTGTGCAGAGCTACAGGGCTTGTACTTATTCAAGTGTCCATGAGGGGGAAACATTTTCTCATGGAATTTTGGTCTGTGCAGAACTCAGCATTTTGAGGAATTTTATTAGCTACAATAAAGAGCGGCTCCAGGTTGAGAAAATGAGCTATAATAACTGGAGGACCTGACATGCTAACAATGTGTCACCTCTGTTCTGGCTGTTGATCTTCATGTAATTAACACATGTGGACGTGAGGCCAGCAGCTGGATGGTAGGCTCTAGGGTCTTGTAGACCTGTCAAGCATGGAGTTTCAGTTTCATACTAAAGAGAATGAATTTGATTATTATGATGACCAGATAGTTAAGTGAATCTAATAGGAGGTAATGTTAATAAATATAACAACAAATGACTAAGGAAATTGGTTTAGATGTTAACACAGAAAAACTACGTACATAGAGTTGTGCCATAGTGAAAATATACAGATTATGACAGGTTAACTATAGCAAATAAATCTTATGAAAAGATGAAATCATTTAAATATCTAGGAGCATTATAAAATCATATAAATGAATAAATGTAAGTTTAAAGATTTTACCTAAGAATCTAATGATTAAAATTTATAATTTCTTTCCTGTGATACTCTATGGATGTGAAACATGGTATCTTGTAATATTGCAAAAGGGAGAAAATAAAAAGTTTTCTAAAAAGAATTCTAAGACAAATTGTCGGTCTCATAAGTGATGGAATGATAGAAGGATCACAATGAGGTGCTCTATATTGCTGTCCTATTATTATCAGAATTATTAACTATAGAGGATTGAGATGGTTAGGCCATATAGCTGAAATGGATGGTAGAAGAAATGTTTTCAACATTTTTATTGAGTGACCTTGAAGGAAATTCCACGCCATAGCCAAAAGGTTTAAACCAACTGGTTTGAGTCTCCATGGGAGACTATAATGGCTAGGAGACCTGACATGTTGACCACATATCCTTATACTGACTGGATGATAGTCCACCTCTGTGATTAACACTTGTGGATTTGAGGCCAGCAGCCAACTGGTAGGCCAAGGATTTTCTAGGCCTGTCACACAATGAAATTTAAACCTTGAGGAAGAGAACACGAGGATGGACTAGACATAGGTAGGAGGATGATATATTGATGATCTAAGGAACTGGAAGTTCTTACAATTAATAAGGAAGTTTTTACAATTAATATTCAATTAACCATTTTTTTACCTCTTACCATGGGCACAGCGAGGTGGGTGCAGGGTGTTTTTCGACCAATTAACACTAGATAGAATGAAATTTTCTTCTATCCGAAATTAGGTGTAAAATGTTAAAAATAGATGTAAAATATAAAAAAAATAATATTAAACCCACCAAGCCCAATCGATGTGATATATCAATTTATCAAGTACTTGTATCACTGGACATAAGCATCGTCAGTACGCCAGAAAATTTTAGACCTCTATTACGAATGGCTAATGCAGCACTCACTTCTTGAATTTCAGCTGAGTACCTGAGTTTGTTTTTCGATGCCTAGATGCTTGTAGAAGCTTCTCCTGATCTTGACTCTTCATTGGCCACACACACTTCTGTAACGAATACCTTTTTTTTACAGCCTTATATTGGCCAACACCCACTTACCCTGATTGGTCTAAGTTTCGCCATGGCTATGCCTCGTATTTTCTAGTACGTTTGATAGGATCAAATAATTATTCAATTTACATGTTCTTTACTCGAAGGTTCTGGACTCATGCTTTAACATTGAACTACGCATATTTGTGCATGTATGCATAAAAATGGATATAAGAAAATTCTTTGGTAAGTACTTACATAAGTAGTATCTTTGCAATATTATTTTTTCCTGGATAGTTTAGAATTCAACACGTCCGAAGAAGAAGATTTACTCACCTAGTGATATTAGCAAGTGGTTCGGGAGAACAGAGCTAATGAGTAAAGAAGACGAAGTGAAAATTCTGACAAACTGCTGGAGTCCACCCGAAAGCTACAATTTCAGTAAAGATGCTGAACATTTAAAACGGAAATTCAAGCATTATTGGATCCAACAGTATTCACCCTGGCTGAAGTATTCCACAAGACTCAAAGGTGCACTCTGTATATATTGTGTTCTATTCTTCTTTTCTTCTTCTCCACGGTTTAGGCTTATTTACTAGCCTGTTCCGGCTCCAAATTGCTGCTCTTTCCATCTTTTCTTTGGTCTTCCCAAACTTCTTCCTCGTGGTGAATAGCTGTATGCTGTTTTTGGTATTCTATTCTCAGTCATCCTTGCCAAGCGTTCTTTCCAGTTTGTTCTGTATTTCTCTATTGTGTTTAATTCCTCTACTTTTAGTTATCTTATTTCTGTGTTATGTTTTTTGTCTGTTCTTTGATATCCCGCTATTGGTCTGAGGAATCTCATTTCAGCAGCTTGTATTCTGGCAAATTGTTGTGTTGTTACTGTCCATGTTTTGGATCCATAAGTAATAATAGGCAACTACCATTGTCTTGTATAATTTCATTATAGAGTCTTTCCTGGCTTTATTTTTCAAAGTTCTTTTTAGTGTTCCTGTTATGTAATTAAACTTATTTAGTTTGTTATTTATATCTGTTTCCGCTGTGTATGATATTTCGCAACCTAGGAAGTTATATCTTACTACTTGTTCTATTGGTTTATTTTCTAATATTATCTTTGTCCGAACTGGGTGAGCACCCTTGAAGGCCATTGTTTTTTATTTTTGTGAGGATATTTCCATGTTGTATTTTTTTGATATTTCATTTAGTTTATATAGTATTCTTTGTAGTTCGTCCTCCGTTCTTGCTATTAAAATCTGGTCATCTGCAAAGGCTACTGTTATTACTATATTTCCTAAGTTAATTGGAACTGATAAAATCAGGGGGAGAAAAATTGATGGACAAGATACGCTGGTTGCTTAGTATGATTTGGGAAAAATAAGCTCTTCCAGATGAATGGAAAGAATCAATTAGCGTACCAATTTATAAGAAAGGAGATAAAACTGATTGCAACAACTACTGGGGCATCTCATTACTTTCAACTTCGTACAAAATTCTAACAAATATATTAGTAAGCAGATTTATTCCCTATATTGATGACATTCTAGGAGACATCAATGTGGATTTACAAGAAACAGGTCTACAACAGATCAGATTTTTAGTATAAGACACATTTTAGAAAAGGAATGGGAATATAATGGTACTGTACATCAACTATACATAGACTTCAAAAAAGCATACAATTCAATTAAGAGGGAGAAGTTATATAGTATTCTGCTGGAGTTTGGAATTCCTAAAAAGTTAGTTAGACTTATACGAATGTGTCTAAATGTCACAAAGAGTAGGGTGTGTGTAGACAAACAGTTTTTGGACGCTTTTGAAATCCAGAATGGGTTGAAGCAAGGAGATGCACTATCTCTTCTACTATATAATTTTGTACTAGAGCATGCCATCAAATCTTTAGAGAATGAGGAAGGCTTACAACTCAATGGTATTAATAAGCTCTTAGTTTATGCTGATGATGTAGTACTATTGGCCGATAGCAAGGAGATACTAAAGGACAACACGCACACACTATTGAGTAACACTAAGGAATTAGGACTGGAAGTAAATATCAATAAAACTTAATATATGGTCACACGTAGAAATACATTATATAATGGAAATGGACAGCAAATGACAATTGAGGGCAATTTTGAGGAAGTGGCTGAATTCAAATACTTTGGGACAATAATCACAAATAGGAATGAGATGTACAAAGAAATTAAACATAGGCTCAATTCTAGAAACGCGTGCTATTATGCATTGCAGAGATTCTTGATGTCCCAACTCCATTCAAAAAACGCTAAACTGAAAATATATAAAACTATTATTCTACCAGTTATATTGTATGGGTGCGAAACATGGACTCTTACTTTAAGGGAGGAAAGGAGATTACAAGTATTTGAGAATGAAGTACTTAGGAAAATTTTTGGAACAAAGAGAAATGAACAGACAGGTGAATGGAGAAGACTATTAAACAATGAACTACATGGTCTTTATAGGAAGCCATATATAATAAGAACAGTTAAGTCTCGTAGACTGCGATGGGCAGGACATGTTGCGCGTATGGGGAATGAAAGACGGGCATGGAAGTTTCTTGTCGGAAAGCCAGATGGAAAACGCCCAGTTGATGGAGCAAGAATGAGGTGGAAGAATAAAATTTACTATGATCTGAGGGAAGTAGATTTTACAGGGAATGATTGGAAAGCATTAGCTCAGGATAGGGGTGTATGGAGAGCGTATATCCGCGCGGCCATGAACCTACAGGTTCGATAGTGCCAGTGAGTAAGTAAGTAATTGCCCTAGTCATCATTTGCTTCCGCCTGCTTATTTCTTGTAGTCTTTCGAGTATTCAAAGTTTTCCCCATTATAGGTTACCAGCCTATAGTTGGGTAAGTCCAGTGGTGGGGTTGCCACCTCAATGCCTCTTGGACAGGCATGCTTTTCTGTAGGGGATGCTCCCTTAGCCTTTTGAAGTTTCTCCTTCTCCGCAAGGCAGCGGTTCCTCTCTCTTTCCCTGAGTGAGGGTAGGGTGCCTCTTCCGCCAAATCTGCCGTATTAAGGGTATCCCTCTCCGCCTTCATTGCCGTTGAGGTCTTCACCGTTCCCTGGCAAGGGGCCCTCACATGGTACTATCAGCCGGGCCAGCTGAACCAAGGTTTTTTTACGAGGTGTTACTCCTCCCCCTCCTCCTTTCTCATCCGGGCTTGGGACCGGCCATGGCGGAAAAAAAAAAAATCATTTGCTTCCATGATCTTATCATGTCATCGAAATAAATGTTAAAAAGAGTGTTTGATAGTGGACAACCTTGTCTAACTCCTCCTGTTATATGTATTGGTAAAGTAAAGTGATCCCACAACAGGCCCGGAGCCCTTGGGGTAGTAGGAGGTTAAGGCTCCCACTTTTTCTAGACAATCGGCACTTTATGTCAACAGGGTTGTCAGTCCTGCATGACGGCCGCCTTTACCCCAGAACAAGCGTCTGGTACTCATTTCCGTTAGAGGCTGAGTCGACCCCAGGGCCATGGTGCCGCCAGAGGGTTTGGGTCAGTTTAAAAATCCTGACCCCAATGGGACTTGAACCCTCGACCCTCCGGCTTGTGGTTCCCTTTGATTTATTTTTATTTTTGTTTTCTCATAAATTTTCATAATTACTGCTATCAAGTGTGGTGGAATTCCTTTTTCACTTAATATGTTTCATAATTTTGGTTTAGACACCTTATCAAAGACCTTATAATCTATAAAGAAGATGTGCGTCTCTAAGTTGAATTCTCTTTGCTTCTCTAATATTTGTTTTAAAGTGAACACATTGTCTGTGCAGCTTCTTCCTTTCCTAAAAGCTGTCTGGTCTTCTGATATTATTGCATCTACTGTAGTTGTTAATCTTTGGTTGATCATTTATGCATATATTTTGTATGCTACACATAGTAAGTTTATGCCTCTATAGTTTTCTGGCTTTGTTTTATTGCCTTTTTTTAAATATTGAGATTATTTTTCCAATTTTCCATTCTTCTGGTATTGTATTTTGTTTCCAGCACTTGTTATAGAATTTTAATAATCTTTCTTGAAAATTTGTTGGGGCATTTTTTATCAACTCTATGTTTATATTGTCTATCCTGCATGCTTTATTATATTTACATTTCTTTAATATTTGTATCATTTCTGGCATCTCTAATTCATCTACTTCTGCATATTGTTCGTTTGTTTCTATGAGTGTTATTTCTTCTTTATTTTGTTTGTCCGTCCACAGTTCTTTATAATAATTTTCTAATTCTATTTTATTATATAAACTTTCCTCATTAGAGGATTGCCTCAAGGACAAAGTGATACAGACAATTAATTTTTGTAATTGATGAAATACATTTTGTAAATACATTAAAAAAATTCAACCTGTAGGCCTA
The DNA here is from genome assembly GCA_030220185.1 of Diploptera punctata. Classification (NCBI taxonomy): domain Eukaryota; kingdom Metazoa; phylum Arthropoda; class Insecta; order Blattodea; family Blaberidae; genus Diploptera; species Diploptera punctata. Next base: position 133,704 of record JASPKZ010006810.1, on the reverse strand, counting down.
ATTGAAGTATACATACTATAAAGTAATTTTGTAAATATGGTTTCTTAAAATTGAAATTGATCCTCTAATGGCAACGATGGCAATTCTAGAAAGAAACTTGTATAGTTAGCAGATTTGTTTTGTCTTTTACTTCAGAATTAAGGCTTCTTATAAATTTATATACTTTGTCTTGTCTTCCATGTAAATTGTGTTCTATTTCTGCTATGTATCTTTCCCAATGTCCTCTATTTAATTTTCTGGTATATTTTTTTACTAATGCTCTTGTTCTATTATATTCTATTCTGTTTTGGTCATTTTTGTTGTTTAAGTATTTTAAGTAGGCCTCCTTTTTATCTCTTGCCAATTTTGGGATCCCATTTTTTTAGTCCTTTGTTTCTTCCTCCTACTTTCTTTGTTCCTAATACTTCTTTTGCTGTTTTATGTATAGGTCCTTTTATACTATTCCATTCTTCTTCAATTTCCTTTTTTGGCTCTTCCGCATTTGTATAATCTTCTAGCCTTCTTTTGTATAAATCTTGTATCGATCCTTCTTCTAACAAATTTATTTTATAAAATTCTTGTTTGTTTTCTTCCTTCTTCTTTAATTCTTTATTCCAATTTCTATACGATTTCTTTTGTATATCTATTTTACTAATCAATAGGTAATGGTCACTATGGATATCACTTCCTATGAAGACTCTTGTGTCTCTGACTAGATTTTTCATTTTTTGATTAACCATAATATAATCTATTATAGAGCATGGTCCTCTCTCACTTCTTGTATATTTATGTATTTCCTTATGTCTGAGGTAATTGTTCATTATTCTCAATTGGTTAAAGCATGCAAAATTTAATAACGTTTTCCCATTATAATTTAGCGTTTCTTCTCCATTGTTTCCCGTTACATTTGTAATTGGTGTTTTCCCTATATGTGCATTTGCATCTCCTGCTATGATTAAGTAATCGTTTTTGTTTGTTTGATCTATTATCTTTTGTAGTTGTTGGTAAAATTCTGTTGTTTCTTGTTTTCTGCCTTCCTCTGGTGCGTAGATTCCTATTACAGTAAGATTTTCTTTTGGTATTTTGCATCTTATTTTCATTACTCTCTGATTTATCCATTCGTATGCAGTTATTGTTTTCCTTAATCTTGTGCTTACTAATATTGCTACTCCTGCTTGAGCTCTTTCTGTTATTTCACCTCCACTATAAAACATTATATAATTACTTAGATCTTGACTTCCTCTTTGTTTTTTTTTTTTCTGTTATGACTGCTATATCTATACATCTTTCTTTTAATTCTCTTTCCAGTTCAGTTTCTTTATGACATTCCATGTTGCTACTTTAATTTGGTCTTGAATTCCAAAACGTTCTATTCTCTCCACATATTGTGAGGAGCAATAAAGGATCATTCATAGTGAGGCCCTTCCAGAAGTTTTTTTTCCAAATTCATGAATTCGCCAAGAAACATTGTGAGAGCCGCTGAAATGTGGAGGATGTGCAGTCAGCATGCTTGTTTTTATGTGGGGCCCCTGTTAGCAAAAAACTTGTAAGTGGCTATAAGAACATTGTGGAGGATAACTTGAAATATTTGGATACCATTATCTTCCATGGTTTGCATGTCTAGCATTTAAGTGGTAAAACACTGAATGAAGATGTCTTCAGGGATTTGATTCAGTGGAGATTGATGCCGGTGATATAAGCTTAAATCTCATTTAAATGCCAAGAATGTTACCTACCTTTGTCCACAAATTAAAAATGAATTGATTGAATTATGTGACTTGATATAAAGAAAATTATTGCGGATGATGTAAAAAATGGCAGCCCTTGCAGTGTTTTAGCTGATGAAAGCTGTGACATTTTTGGAAAGGAGCAATTGCTCATTGGTGTAGGGTATTTTGATGAGAAACTGAATAAAATTCGAGATGAGCTTTTGGGCTTTGTTGAAGTGAAAAGAATGGACGCCCAATCAATTGTTGCAGAAATTGAGTTCTTTTCTTCAAAGAGATAGACATTGACCCGCACAAATGTGTCGCCAGGGCTATGACGGCTCCTCAACAATGGCAGGAAAAGATATCGGGGTCCAGAAAGATCTGTGCGAGTTTTTTTCCAAAGGTATTTACTTCCACTGAGCGAGCAACAAAATCATTCTTGTGGTAAATGATTTGAATAGTGTGCCCGAGGTGAGAAACATGATAGCTACAATTAAGGATATTATAAACTTTTTTTGAGAATCACCGTTGAGAAGACAGCATGTCACAAGCATCCCCATGATCTGCGAAACATGTTAGTCGCAAAAATATAAATGTAGGCCTATAGGGATATTTAAGAAACACTTTTTGGAATTTATGGACGGCCTGAAATTATTGCCGTAGAAAGAAACGCACCAAGCTGAAAATAAACTGATCAGTTGCATGCTGCTGCAAGTAGAAGTACTTTCATCTTTTGTTTGTGCCTGATAGCAAAATATTCTAGTTATTTGGAACCTGCCATTAATTCGCTGCAAGCCATAGCCATAGATTTAATTATATGCACAGCACATGTTTGAAACATTAAAAGCATGGTAATACAGGGTGGACCGCTCGAATGGACCTAATTTCAATTGCTTGTTACTGGCAAACGGTTGAAGATAGAAACTTAAAACAACGTTCATAGTACAGAAAAACTCACCAAGTTTCGAATCCTGTCGGTAGATGGCACAAAGATACGTTTCTCGTTCTTAGATTTAATTGTTTGTGAAAATGGCGACTCCGCAGATGAAAGCGCAAGCTGTTTTGTGGTATGCGGAGTTTAAATCAATCATTAGAGTTCAAAGGGAGTTCCGGCGTGTGTTTAACCGTGATGCTCCAACTGCTAGAAGCATAAAGAAGTGGCGTGATACATTATTAGCTACAGGATCTGTGTTGAAGAAGCATGGTGGTGGTCGCAGAGCATCCGATGAAATGGTAGCAAATGTTCAAGCCGCATTTGAGCGAAGCCCCCGGAAGTCATTAAGAAGAGCTTCGCGGGAACTTCAAATACCAAAATCGACATTACAACGGATTGTCCACAAACGCCTCAAACTGCACGCATATAAAGTGCAGTTAGTGCAACGTCTGGAGCCGAATGACATGCCGAAACGAGTGGAATTCGCCAATACGATGCTGGACCGTCTCGGCGCTGATCCTGACTTCATGACCAAGATTTTCTTCTCGGACGAAGCCACTTTCCATTTGTCAGGCAAGGTAAACCGGCATAATGTGCGGATCTGGGGATCGGAGAATCCTCACGCTATTCAAGAGCATGTTCGTGATAGTCCGAAGATGAATGTTTGGTGCAGTTTGTCACATAATAAGGTCATTGGACCGTTTTTCTTCGCCGAGAAAACTGTTCGTGGTACCACATATCTTGACATGCTGGAGCAGTTCTTCTTTCCACAAATTGAACAACTGCAGCCTAACATCGTTTTCCAGCAAGATGGTGCTCCTCCCCACTGGTCCAATGAAGTTCGTACGACTTTGGACAACATTTTCCCTGGCCGTTGGATTGGTAGGGGAGGACCAATCGCGTGGCCCCCGAGATCTCCCGATTTAACACCACTGGATTTCTTTCTCTGGGGCTATGTCAAAGATAAAGTTTACACCACCCCAGTCAAAGACCTTCGTGATCTTCGTGAGCGCATCATAGAGGCTATTGAGAACATTCCAGAAGACATACTCCAACGTACTTGGCAAGAAATTGTTCATCGCTTTGATATCGTCACAGTGACTGCTGGGGCTCATATAGAGATGTGGTGATCTGGATATCAAAACTTGGTGAGTTTTTCTGTAATATGAACGTTGTTTTAAGTTTCTATCTTCAACCGTTTGCCAGTAACAAGCAATTGAAATTAGGTCCATTCGAGCGGTCCACCCTGTAGATCATCACAAAAAAGGTTATGAGCTCTCCGAAGGCATCACGAAAGAGATAGAGACTATTGCTTCTGAGCTAGGTGTAGAAATCACACTACCAAGAATATCCAATAACCAGACACATCTAGCTTATTACAAATACAAAAGCCTAATTACAGATATCATAAAAAATAAAGACAAAAGAACCCATATTAATATAGTTAATAATTCTATTAATATAGTTAAAATTCTTGAAGAAAAACTTGTAGTTTAAAAATTTGTTTGTAATCACTTGTTAAATATTTCGTAATGACAAACATCATTATCATGGGGTCAAAGGAGGGATGGTGATGCCTTGTCAAATCCAAGTTGCATCATCCTGACCTTAGATGTGGAATTGTTACTAAAGATGACATCATGATAGCTGGGACTGGTAGGATAGATTATCTGATTTTTCGATATGTATAAAGAAGAGTGTCTGGATTGGACAGAGAGAGGAGCGGGACTGACTGCGGTCCCTATGGAGGGCCCAGCGGGCCGGTGGCATCTACATGGGTAACGTATTTTCACCTATCACCTCTTTGGGTCATTTTAAGACTTAGAATCGATATGGGACCAAATGGTCCGAGTAACTTAGAATATTGAACAAAGATGAACATTTTCAAAGGATCGGTCTCTATCTCTCTGAATTTAAGCATTTTAATATTTTGAATACTTTTGACGTTGGACAATTTGGCGACTTCAGCTGATGTTGATAACAGTTTTTTTGAGTTGATTTTCCTTATGTTTGGTATTTATTTTAATAAATAATGTTATTTTCTTTTACTGTGTTTCTAATATGTTTAATTGTAGAACTTTCCTCCAAAACCAAGGCCAACCGCTCGGGCCTAAGACAACTTAAACAATAGGGAACTACGCTACCAATACGCAGGGGCTTAACAGACGCGTCGCGTAACATTTTGGTGAACAAGCGGTGGAATATTCGTGAAAATAATGTTTTATCATTATATTCACGAATGAAGAAACGAACCTTAGACCACAAATTAACCTTCAATTCGTGCACAGTAAGAATGTATATGTTTTTTTTTCAATTAGGAAGAGGAGAGTCACATTGAATAAACTAGGGTCTTTTAAAAACAGAGAGAGACCAGAAAATATTCAACTTTGGGACATTATGGCTTTAGGTTATGTTTTTTTTGGGATCTAATATTTGGGTTTTATATGTTTTAGGTTATATGTTAGGTATTGATGTTTTTTTTCCTCAACAAATGTTTTATTTTTCTAGGCATAATTAAAGTTTTTTTTAATGAGTACGACAATTTTGGTGTTGTTGATAATTTTTCAGGTGTTATTTTTTTTTAATAGGCAGACATTTAGATGTACATTAAATTTTTTTTCCCAGGCTATGTTATATGTTATGTTCATTTTTTTTTTTTTTGAACTTGATATGTTTATATACATAAGGTTTATGAATTAATTTTGGTGTTGTTTCAGTCAGATGATATATTTTTGTTGTTAACCTAGGTTATGATATTTCCTTTTTGAGTGTTATAATTTTAGTATTTTTTTGTTGTTGTGTGGCAATATCTCATCCAATGCTATTAATTGCACGTGTAGAATGACAATATTTTGGTGGGGGTTGTACAAGACAAGCTTTTTACTTACGCGACTTGTGCCATTTCTGATGTAATTTAAAGTATTGTAATGTGTTAATGAATCAGTTTGCTAAGAAAAGTAACCGCTGTTTAAATATGTATAATTAACACGAAACGAAGTAGTGGAAATATGATTAAACATGGTATCGCCCGACATTTTGAATTTTTCATAGAGTAACAAAAATGGAGATGTAATTTATTTTACGTATCAAATCACATTTGAAACGCAAGGAACCTAAAAACTAACCAAACCTAAATCAATTATTGTAACAAATAAATTATTCTAACGTAGGTGAAATCCAGGGAACGTCCTTTTTATTATTTTACGCGGTTAAATAAGTAAAGGATAAGTCCGTTGAAAACCATATATATGGTACATAGAAATGAATCCCATGATTAAATATACACATTGTGCTCATTTGTGGTATATCGCTGGTTAAAAGTTTGAAAATTGTTAGTTTCTCGCTGGTTAGAAGTAAGGACTCTTATAACTTATGTGGACCTGACAGGAAATAGTTCCACTTTATTTTCATAGTCCGTGCGGCCATGAACCTACGGGTTCGATAGTGCCAGTGAGTAAGTAAGTAAGTAAGTAAGTACAAGTAAAATAATGAAGTGATAATTACATCTCCTTATTGTAATTAGATACTCTTAAAGTGGGTAGAGGAAAAAGCTTGTGTACTCCCACCCGGACAATATTTTATTATTTCGTCTATCGGTAAGACGTGGCACTATCATATATACACATAAATCATTTCTGAAAGCATCACAACGGGATCATAGGTTGCTTTACACGCCACTAGATGGGAAATTTTTGTTATATTGAACTTTATTTTTGGAAAAGGGTAATAGATTTAAGCAGACAAGATGGCGGACACATCTTAAACTTACGCCACTAATGCACTCATACCCCGTTTGCACTATGTAAACATTCTTTTTTTTTTATATATATATTCACGTAAAACGCGATCTCGGATATCTGGATGGAGATGGGATACGAAAAATAAATTTACGGTTTATTAACTAGGTAGTTTTTTGGATAAAGAACTAGGAAGTTGGCAACGTCTATTATATTTGTGTTTTGTTCTTCAAAATGGCCACGATGACTACAGAGCCTTCTAACGGAGTCTATATTAAACATTACAGGAAACTAACTCTATCCACTTCAATCAAATAAAATTCTACTTATATTCAGGCTAATAATCAAAAATATTATCGACAAAATACAAGGAGAATAAATCGATTGATATTTAAGTCCCCATGCTGCAACTCATGCATCCACACTGGTAATTAATCTTGGCCCACGTGAGGCTCAAGGAACCGCATCATAATTTGAAAAGAAATGAATGATTTATATTGGGAAAACAACTTAACAATTATTCCAATAATAAGACTTTTTCCAAAAATTTAATTACAAAAAAGAATAACCAAAAACTAGCAGGAAAATAGTTAGGGAGTTGGAAAACGTAAAAATCAGAGGATTTGTAATAACCGTGAAAAATGAAGTAACATTTTAAAGTAACATATTCCCCTACCAGAGATCTTGAGGTGACGGAAATGTTAGGGCTCCCAATATTTCTAGACAATCAGCACTTAATGTCAGCCGGGTTATCAGCCCCGCGTGACGGCCGCCCTTTCCCCAGAACAAGAGTCTGGTACTCATTTCAGTTAGAGGCTGAATCGACCCCAGGGCCATAGTGCCGCCAGAAGGTTTAGGTCAGGAAAGGGAATCCTAAAACACACCGGGACTTGAACCCCCGACGTTTCGACTTATAGCGGTACTTTAACCACTATGCTAGTAGATATAAATATTCATACTAAAAATATCGAAGAAATTTTAACCGATTTAAGTTACAACTGCCCACCGAGCGACATTAACAAGACAGGGCATGAGGCAAATAATACCGATTTGCGCTGGAAGTGTATTCTAGGATATGATGGGATGACGAGCACCGTATTATATTTAGGAACGTTTTTCAGTTAAAAATCGAAAGCAGATATAAAACAAGAGAGAACTACTAGCTGAGTGATTTAAAATTAATAATAATAAAAAACACACTAAAATAATAATCGACACACGAAGTCGGATACGAAACATACTTTCATAATGCGAAATAATGGAAAAGATTGAATGACCAATAAAATAATAATAATATTAGGGAATATAGGAATTTCGGAATAATATAAATATGAACTTACCAGCGTGGAAAATTGGAAAATCGCTATCTTGGGAGATATTTTATTTTGAGACACGTCATTCCTACGTGCACTAAGTGTCCTAGGAGGTCACATAGCTGTAAAGTTCAACAAAGCTCTGGAATTTGTTTATTTTGGTGATAGTTAGATTAACCACACAGATAAGGACTCCAAAACCGATGGCCTCAGGAATATGAACAAAATTTATATTAGGTGCAATTACAAGGAAGTAAAATTTTTTTTCTAGACATCAGAAAACGTACTTTAAATAAAGAAAATATAGTGGCATATATGGGCAATCAAAGGGATTTTAGATTTGAGAACCGAGAAAATGAACAAAGGGCATGAAGACTTAGAGAAATAAACGAGAACTCGAGCATAGAGGGGAATGGAGAATTAACGCAATCACAAAGTAACAACGCACCTAATTAGGGATGTAGATTCTAGTTTCCAAACCAAGAGAATGGGAAAGAGGCATGGAACCTTAGGGGAAATTATAGAGAAATCGAACAAAGCGGGGAATAGATATTTAGCGCAATATAATACCAAGTAGGGACCACCCGCCTCCCCAAAAGGGAAATAACATTAGACTCATGGAAAGGAAGACGACCGAACTTCAGGTTAAATAAAATAATTTTTTTATCAACCTCTCATGCGGTGTTGAGAGATTTACAACAATGCCGGCGGGCGCATTCTGTGAAAATTTCGACTACAATGTGAGACGTTTCTAAATCATGAGTCAAGTAAATCAAAAGTAAAGTCAAGGAGGCTAGCGCAATTAAGGGAGGACTCGCTTGACCCGTAATTCAGAATTAGGGTTCGGAAACAAAAGAATGGAAATTCTGTATAAATAAGAGAGCTCGAGTTGAAGAGGAGAACGGAGATTGGGCATAATCATAGAGCTCCGCTAGTGAGGATTACGGAGGGGAGGTAGAAACAAGATGCTTACAGAAATGATAACAGAAGGATAGACTGATGCTTACAGAAGTAATAAAGGAAGGGTAGACTTATTCCCAGAAATATTTTCTTTTCGGCTGTATCATGTTTTTTTTTTGGGGAGAAAATTAGGATACTTGACAAACAAACATCGACGAATAACCCTCAAGGATAGGATGCTAGAGACTAGTTATGATAACCACGTGAGATTAATAGGATGTAACCCGGGGAAATCAAACTATTAATATTAATGAGGATCGTAAAACTTAATAAAAATATAATAATAATGAACCACCAAGAAAGTAATAATAATAATAATAATAAAAATAATAATAATAATAATGGAATAAGAGCGAACTATCAGAAATAATACAGGGCAAGTCAAAATGTTGTGCAGGTTTTCAGAAATTTATTATGTGAAATGTAATGAACATATAATATCGTGAGACATATTGTATGAAAGGTAAACTCTCAAAGTTTAGTTGTCCACTTCTAAAGTTCCGCGTTCACCCGCAAGATGTCAACAGCAGAGCAGTAAAGGAAAATGGCGTTGACTGGGGATCAGAAGTCTTTCTGTGTGCTTGATTACCATGTAAACAACTCTGTGACTAGTGTTCAACGACATTTCCGTACCAGATACGATAAAGACCCGCCGGATGGGAGATCCATTCGTAAGTGGTACACACAATTTAGGGATTCAGGCTGTATCTGTAAACGAAAATCGACTGGCCGTCCGTCGACGAGTGAAGAGACAGTCGAACGCGTTCGCACATGCTTCGTGCGGAGTCCACAGAAATCCACCTACCGGGGAGCGACAAAACTTCAACTACCACAAAAAACTGTATGGCGGATTCTCCGGAAACGTTTACAGATGAAACCCTACCACTTGCAACTGGTTCAAGCCTTAAAACCCGCCGATTATGCTTTGCGAGCGTCCTTCTGTGTTGATTTTCTCGCATTAATGGAAGAGAATGAGTTCCATGAGAGGGTAGTTTACTGTGATGAAGCGACTTTCCACCTTTCAGGAAAAGTGAATAGACACAATGTAAGGATTTGGGGAACTGGTAACCCCCATGCAACTCTGGAACATCAACGCGATTCTCCGAAAGTGAATGTCTTTTGTGCCATTTCCCATGCAAAGGTTTATGGGCCCTTTTTCTTTCATGAACGTACTGTGAACGGACATGTTTTCCTTGATATGCTACAACAATGGCTCCTTCCGCAGCTTGAAGCGGATAGTCCAGATTTCATTCTGCAGTTGGATGGTGCCCCTCCACATTACCATGGCAGTGTTCGAGACCATTTGAATACGGCTTTACCAAAACGCTGGATAGGCCGTGCATCTCAGGGTGATCAACAACTCATTCATTGGCCACCTCGTTCACCAGATCTAACCCCGTGTGATTTCTTCATGTGGGGTCTTGTAAAGGATCATGTTTACGTACCACCACTTCCAACAACACTGCATGAACTGCGTGCCCGCATCACAGCAGCCATTGCTGATATCGACCGCGGACTGCTACAGAACGTTTGGCAGGAGATTGAATATCGGCTTGACATCTGTCGTGTAACAAAAGGCGCTCACATAGAACATCTGTGAATATTTAAAAAAAAACTTTGAGAGTTTACCTTTCATACAATATGTCTCACAATATTATATGTTCATTACATTTCACATAATAAATTTCTGAAAACCTGCACAACATTTTGACTTGCCCTGTACTTATGTTTATGAATAAAAGGAAGGATGACGGAAAACCATAATCACATTTTTCAGAAATTAGGACTCATTTAAGTATGAATGGGTTCCGGGATAAGTAGTATGTTGAGCCTATAGTGGAAGACGAATGAATGGATCAATTAACCAGGAGTTATGCCAACACGGAGGGTAGAAATTATTTTAACAAGAAATCAGTAGTAGCAATAGTTCAGATTAAGAAGGGAGGATGTGCATTATCCAACTTGGTTTGAGGAAAAAATATACGTATTACGAAAGAGAACGGAAGAAGGACTTGGGGACTTAGGAAAATTTATACACCTTTTGAAATGCAGAAACGATCGAAGACAAATTAATTTATTTCCAGAGCACTTTAGAAGATGGAGGATAGGATACTTCACCGATAGTGGGTGTCTTAATCGATCTGGTAAGAGGGTGGAATTTCAAAATAGGAACCCAGGGGTTACACAAAATACTATACTTACTAAGTATGACACAACAATAAAATACACTCTGCAGGCAATGGACCCTGCTGAGATGGACTGGCTTCGTAAAGTTAGGAGGGCCTAATGGCGCCTAGATTCTCTTGTACTGCGAGCCTTGTTCCATGTCAGTTAGGACTAGTGACCGGTCGAGTAGTAGACACACACACACATATGGGATATGACTTATTACGATAATAGATAAAAACTAGATCGCTTAAGACTCTTCATATTTAGGCCTACGAGGGATGATAACAGGATAGGCTACAACTTAGGTCAATCTAGGCTAGGTAACATGAGAAATATACACACAGAGATGAAACTTATACATAGTCGCACACAAGGATACAAGTTGGGAAGGACTAAGGACCCTTTTGGAGAGGTTATGGCCTCGAAAATTTGGCGAGTTGCCTGAACACTTCGCCAACAAGCTAGGCAGGTGCAAGTCGGAAGGTGGGGCACCCCCGTTATGACATGATCTAGAGACAGAGAACTCCAAAAGGATCTTGGGGCACTGGCCATAAAACCTCGCCGGCTTGGCACTGACGTTAGGGACCATATGGAACATCGTTGTTTAGGGAATGATAGGCATCGGAGAATTAATGATAAAGGTGAATACAGAAATGAAAGATATAGGAAACGCAGAAACGAAAGCGAAACAAGTCCTCGATGGAATCGATTGTACATAACGGCACCCGGGTGACAGTAGGTGAGGTGAGCAAGATATGAACCACGTCACGGGAAATCGGATCAAATCCATCCCACTGACGGAGCGAGGGTTTGGTGACGCCACCTTAGAGGTTGGGTCAGGAAGGGCCAGGGCCACTTTAGACGGAATACATTCTCCGCCTTCATGTCGTGCCCGGTTCTGTCGCTGGCTCATCCGGCTTATATACAAGAAACATTAGGGAATTCTGGAACGACAGAATTAGAGGTTGGGTCAGGAAGGGCCAGGGCCACTTTAGACGGAATACAGTCTCCGCCTTCATGTCGTGCCCGGTTCTGTCGCTGGCTCATCCGGCTTATATACAAGAAACATTAGGGAATTCTGGAACGACAGAATTAGAGGGTGGGTCAGGAAGGGCCAGGGCCACTTTAGACGGAATACACTCTCCGCCTTCATGTCGTGCCCGGTTCGGTCGCTGGCTCACCCGGTTTATTTGCGAGACAGGAATCACGCAAGGGAGGGGGGGCAGGCATGACTAGGGCCACCGTTGGCATTAAGGGAAACGTTGCATAGCCCCATGCCTTCGAGGCTCGTTGCCCAGTCAGGGTCTGGGGCCCCCAAGAAGCGATGGCCAGGGACCATCCAGAGTAAATGATGATGCCAGGAAAACCGCGGAGAAAAAGTCGTACGCACACAGGGATATGGTCAATAACGAATGAACAACGAAAATAGTCAGGGACGTCAGAAACGTTGAGACACTAGATGAGAATACTAAGGGAAACACATAGATATTACGATTGTGCGATCGACGAGTAGAGCCAAGAGAGACAGATTGACCTAAGTAGGGATATTACATACGGGTACATGAAAATTAGAAGTTAAAAACATAAGTAATACAAGAAAGTAGGAAGAGAGGTTAAACACATAAGTAATACAAGAAAGTAGGAAGAGAGGTTAAACACATAAGTAATACAAGAAAGTAGGAAGAGAAGTTAAAAACATAAGTAATACAAGAAAGTAGGAAGAGAGGTTAAACCCATAAGTAATACAAGAAAGTAGGAAGAGAGGTTAAACACATAAGTAATACAAGAAAGTAGGAAGAGAGGTTAAGCACATAAGTAATACAAGAAAGTAGGAAGAGAGGTTAAACGCATAAGTAATACAAGAAGGTAGGAAGAGAGGTTAAACACATAAGTAATACAAGAAAGTGGGATTATTACATGAAAATTAGAAGTTAAACACATAAGTAATACAAGAAAATAGAAGTTAAACATTGGGTAGACATGGAAATAGAAGATAAACACGTAAGGATAATACACGGAATTAGAAGTTAAACACATACGGTAATACAGCAAAGGAGATCTCAGGAAATTATAGGTTAAACACATAAGGATAGTACACGAAACTAGGGGTTAAACACACAGGGTAATACAAGAAATTAAAAGATAAACACTTAAGAAAGTGCATGAAATTAGAAGTTAAACACATAGGGTTGGACATGAACTTAGAGGTTAAAACCATATGTAAGATAGGGAATAAGTCTACACGTATGAGATCAGGAACTAACTCAAAAACGTAAAATGGAAATTAACAGGAAACCAAAGGATAAGAAATAAAAAGGGAGAGGTTAAACCCATAGGTAACATGGGGACCCAAGACACGGAATAAAGTCCACGCATAATCGGGAGTTATGAAAAGAAAATTAAATACAGAAATTCAAGAAACCAGATGAGATATTGCCGAACGAATCAGGAAGGGCGTAGGGAAAATATTGCCGAAGGGATTAAGGAAATATTGCCAACGAATCAGGAAGGGCGTAAGGGAATTTTGCCGAACGAATTCGGAAGGACTTAAGGAAACAACACCATTCAGACGCATTTTTTTTTATTAAGTTAACTCTGTGGGCTGTAACATGGGATATCGACAGATGATTATAAGCGAGAAGTTAAGATGCAAGACGCATCCCGGATAAAGAAAGGAAATGCTCTCCCAATCAGGACCTCACGAGGGAATGATGATACGGAATTCAGGTTACATAATCGTATAAAGTAGTAGTTACACCTTAAAGCCCTAGCGATTTATGTGTAGACGAGCACACTCGATCGAACTCAGGACTCTAGAGTAGGAGAAGCAACATTGAAATTTTATCCAAGCAATGGAAAGTTAAAAACCAGCGGTAAAATACAGCGAGATATTGACAATTTTGAACCTAGTAAAACCTGAATTGCAATAAGGGCGTAAATGATTCATGAGAAATCATAAGACCAAAAACATAAGAGCATTTCCTTTGCAACTTGAGGCTAGCTATAAGGGACAAATAGGAACATGGGTGCACCAAACTAAACGATACATGTAGATAACAAAGGAATCTAAGCCAGCAGAACGTCTAATATAATAACGAAGATATGATGGCTGAAAATGAAGCCTCTAAGCAATAAAGTTAAATTAAAATGACCAGGAGTGATGGGAGGGGGGTGCGGACCCATGTAGTACGGGATAGCACCAAACCCATAATCAATGTTATAGTTATCCTCCCAAGTTTTAATGCCATATGCCATAACATTGCAGCTTCACGCTTGGACTGCGGCCACCACCACGACACCACATGATGGGAGGCAGATTAAGATGGCCAGACACACGGAGCACCCTATACATCTGAGGACGAGGGCAGCATAACGCTGCAAGGACCAACCACACCCTGTACATCTAAGGACGCAGGGTAGCTGCCAGGATCAACACACATCTCGAGGCGGAGCATGAGATGGATGAATGTCCAGACTCGCAACCAGCTGAGACAAAACACCTCATTAGCAGTAAAAACCAAACCCAGGCCATTATAAAAATAATAACGACTTTCTCCAACGCAAACCTTGGCCTAACCTCCTTCATTCCGATTTTTTTTTCTATAGAAGAGTCAGGAAAACAAACTCCACGTCAAGATTAATTCCTATCAACCCTTTCACAGGTTCTCCTTGGACCTAACTGGGTTTTGATTAAAGAAACTAGGCATGACAAAAAGAGGCCTACCTGGACCAACGGCAGCTGAAACCGAACAACGACCTCGAGCATTAGAACATCGCCTCCTCCATCGCGGTAAGCAGACACGAAACCTGACCTCCAAGCTGGCCACAGCAGACAACCACAGTTTTTATAATTTTTTATCAATGATCCGGTTCACGGAATAGAACTGTCAGAGTGAATAACAAAAAAAAAGGAGAAAACGTCGACGTACTTAACAAAAAGTAATGAAATGTGATAAAGTGCGTTCGGATATTGGATAACAGTGTAAGTGCGTCGGTTCCAAAAGAAACCACAGAAGGTTTAAATAAGGAAGAAGAATGAAGACAAGAAGAATTTTTTTTGGTCAATATTTTGTTTGTTTGTTTTTTTTTTTCAGCAAACATAAACATTAGATTTTTCTTTCTGAAACAATGCTCAGGCATGTATGGCTTGCTATATTGTGATTTTTGTTTTTTTTTGAAGTATGGTGTTCTCACTAAGTAAACGGATCTTGCCGATATTTCGACGCAATTAAAGGTATTCGGGGCAATTTACAAGTACGATCTAACCTCTTAGGATGAGAACAAAATACTTCCAGGACAGATGGAATCGCCAATTGACGACGTCAGTTCCACTCCCACGTAAAGCTAAGTTGACAAGATAAATGTCAGGACCAACCCCCGAGAGGTGAGAGATATCCTGTAAGGAAAAAAAGACTTTCGGTTTTTCAACCCTACAGTCTTATTTAGGGAGGGGGGAATATTACAAATACAAAAGCCTAATTACAGATATCATAAAAAATAAAGACAAAAGATGGACATTTAATATATATACCCATATTAATATAGTTAATAATTCTATTAATATAGTTAATAATTCTTGGTAAGAAAAACTTGTAGTTTAGAAATTTGTAATCAATTGTTAAACATTTCATGATAACCAAACATTGTTATCATAGGGTCAAAGTAGGGATGGTGATGCCTTGTCAAACCCAAGTTGCATCATCCTGACCTTAGATGTGGAATTGTTACTAAAGATGACATCATGATAGCTGGGACTGGTAGGATAGATTATCTGATTTTTCGATATGTATAAAGAAGAGTGTCTGGAATGGACAAGAGAGAGCAGCGGGACTGAGTGCGGTCCCCTCAGGAGGGCCCAGCGGGCCGGTGGCGTCTACATGGGTAACGTATTGTTCATCTGTCATTTCTTTGGGTCATTTTAATACTTAGAATCAAATACGGGACCAAATGGTCCGAGTAACTTAGCATATGAAACAAAGTTGAATATTTTAAAATAATGGATATCTCTCTAACTAGTAGCATTTTAGTATCTGAATATTTTTGACGTTGGACAATGTGGCGATTTCAGCTGATGTTGATAACAGTTTTTTTGAGTTGATTTTCCTTATGTTTGGTATTTATTTTAATAAATAATGTTATTTTTCTTTTACTGTGTTTCTAATATGTTTAATTGTAGAACTTTCCTCCAAAACCAAGGCCAACCGCTCGGGCCTAAGACAACTTAAACAATAGGGAACTACGCTACCAATACGCAGGGGCTTAACAGACGCGTCGCGTAACATAGCTAATTCACAATGTAATCCCGAAGATTACTTTAAGGCGGCCATCTTAAATCTAAAGTTGAATTCCTTTCACACAGCTTTGTCAGACAGGTTTGGAGAATAACAGGGTCCTGCTTTTGAACTTAAAGTGCTGCACCGTAAGAACCTAAAAACATCTCTGAAAGATGCCCATGCAATGGCGATCAAAATTTCAGAGTATCATAAAATCAAAGGTTTTTCCACCGAATTTGAACTATGGCACCGTATATGGATCAAATGAAGTGCCAAGGATAAGGAAGGCAATTTCATTAACATCCTGGACGAGTGCAATTTTTTCCCATCCATTAAAAAATGTAATTGTAATATGCATGTCTTTACCATTGTACTACAGCGTCCATTGAAGGCACTTTTAGCACCATATGAAGAGTGAAGACATGGTGCCGTTCTACAATGACAGAAAATCGCCTTAATGGTCTGTGTATGCTCAATCTTCACAAAAACTTATTAAAAATTCTATTGAAAAATTCGAACAAAACATACTTAAAAAATGTTCTCAAATGAAAAGACAAGTCGAACTGTGTACACACACAGTTGTACTTTATTAGTACCTAAAATATAGTTTCAATACAATTAAGAATAAAAATTAAGAAGTAATCTTTACAAAAAATTCTACAATTGTTTGACTACTATTATTTATATTTCCTCTTGAATAGCGCTGTAGTATTCTTCCGAAATATATTGAGGTCAGTTTAAAAAATAAAGGTAGTATTTTGTATTTTTGATTTTTTCATTTGTACCCAGAAGGTATACTGTTGAAGAAAATTTTGCACCCCTCTTAATCCAATGTTGGCTATGCCCATGCCTCTTACATATTGTGTATTTAGTAATTTAAAAAAAATAATTAAAAGAATTTGTTCATATATTAATTAATTAGAATGTGAAGTGAAAACATACCATAAATTCCTTATCTTTGGATGCAATTTCCTTTGCATCTCTGTTTTTAAGACATAAGAGTAATGCATTGCTAGGTTCCGTTGGACAACCAACAAGAGATGCCAGTTTTCTAGTATGATGCACAGTTGATCCATTTGGAGCAAATGCCCAGTTTAGTAATGCTGTCCCACTTTGTGAGATACTACGATGGAAGAGACCTATAGAACACAATACACTTCTTAAACTTAAAGATCAGCAAAATTAACAATTTAAGAATAAATTACAATTGAGAATGGACCAGGCAAGGCATCTGACTGAGACTGGATAACCTAGGTTCAATTATTGAATTTTTTTATTCAAGAAAAATTGTATCAGTTCACCTCATATCCTTCTTAATAGACAATTTCGGGACCTTATTAGGTTCCATCCTTAGTACTTTCACAACTGTTGTTACGTCGTCTTGAAGAACCACTTCATGCTCCCTCTGCTGGTAGACTGATGAACCTCCAAATCACTTTCCCCAGGAATTAAAAAAAAATTATTAATTTCTCCTCTTTTTTTTATGTAGGTTTTCCCCCAAACCGTAAGCTCTTTAGGTTTTTATATTTGTTTTATTAATTTAGCCTTTCTTACAGTTTGATTTTTTCTGACCATGACAATGGTCGTGGAAGTACTGAGGAAGGAATCTAATAAGGTCCTGAAACTGATCTAATAAGAAAGATGTGAGGTAATGTGATACAATTTTTCTTAAATAAATTATACTCAGTGTTAATTTGTAAAAAGAAGTCAATAAACATTTTTCTTCATTTGTGTACAAACT
Organism: Diploptera punctata; assembly: GCA_030220185.1. Lineage (NCBI taxonomy): Eukaryota > Metazoa > Arthropoda > Insecta > Blattodea > Blaberidae > Diploptera > Diploptera punctata. The sequence goes on along the minus strand of JASPKZ010006810.1, from coordinate 115,889 downwards.
TTCACTCGGCCTATTTAGATTCCTTTAAAATTAATATTTATTTATTTAGCCTGGTGGAGTTAAGGACATGTGTCCTCTTCCACTCAACCAGGACAAATATTTGTCCAATCACCAGGTTGTCTTATGACATTTCTGGCATTCTCTCCTGGCACTGGTATAATTGTAACCCAGTTCTGAGATTGGGGCTCCTAGAAGGCAGAGTAATGTTACCCCAATAATATGATGGATGATAAGTGATAATGAAGCACCAGGAAAAGCCTTAAACCTAAACTTCACCAAAATTCCAGACCATGAGCAACCACAGGAATTTTAAAGAAAAATTAATATGGTCTGAGCAGGAATCAAACCTGGGACTTCATGAACTGTAGTCAGAAATTCTGGCCACAAGACAATGAAACTGGTCTCAGGAGAAACATGTATTAAATTAAAATAAACAATTATCATTATCCTACCATGTGTTAGTGATCTGTTACAGGCTGAATGAAACAAGGGATCTCTGCCTTGGGTGATCCAGTGTCCTCTTCCCACGTGATTGTTAGTTACTTTGTGATAGTATATTAATCATGATATTGGGCAAAATTAGATTTTGATCAAACTGACAATAATAAGAATAATAGCTATAACATTCTTATTATTGTAAGTTTGACCTCTCAGTTCAAGCCCTATATTCATGTTGTGAGAGATGGGTAACATTAAGTAGGAGAATGCTTGTTGGAGTGACGTACAGTAGATATATTGTGTCTCTGGTACAGTCATTGTAACTGAGTAGATGAGTAAAACAGAGGTTCCGGTGGAAGTGTCATGTCTAGTAAACCAGTAATGGATAATAGTCTTCTTTCAAAGGAAAGATAGAGTGTTCTGTCCAAAACTCATGAGACTAGATGTATAAGAACAGCTTTAATAATGTTAATTGTTAATCTTCTTCTTCATAATTTGTAGGATTTTCATCCTGTTTATTTCCAAAATCACTCCTTGGAGGAAGACATATTGGATGTTAATGATAATTAAAATTAATACTGATAACTAGGGAAAGGATTTTTATGTACTAAAAGTATTTAAACTGTTAGAACATAAGAATCCTTTTCCTACTGATAATAAAATGTAAACAAAGGAAACTAATTGATAAATGAATAGTTTTATTGAGAGTTTTCCTGGAAATGATGTCAATTGGAGGATAGCATTAGACATCTTAACTTGTTCTTCTGCTATTTAAATCCTTGAATCAAATAGTTAAACACTCCTCATATAAATCTTCTAAGTAGATCACGATTTCGAGACCATAACTGTCTCATCCTCAGTAATTCTTTGGCGACTGATGTTATGTCGATCGGAAGAAACTCTTCTTCTTCCCTCTGTTGGTGGACCAATGAACCTCTGGATCAGGTCAAAATTTGCGGGAATTTTGACCTGATCCAGAGGTTCATTGGTCCACCAACAGAGGGAAGAAGAAGAGTTTCTTCCGATCGACATAACATCAGTCGCCAAAGAAGTACTGAAGATGAGACCATTATGGTCTCGAAATCGTGATCTACTTAGAAGATTTATATGAGGAGAGGTAAGAAACATTTATTTTTACCATAAATTAAACCTCATAGTGATTAATTTCTATAAAAGTTAAATTAAACACTGTTACAGAACTTAACATAATTTAAAGTTCAATTGGAGCTTATTCCTAACCCAGTTAATGCTGCTAGAAGAGTTTATAAAAGCTAATGATATTCTCTTAATAAGTAGAAAAAATAAATAAATACATCTCAACCTTGGCATACCTACTGGCCATTTTTCTGGTTTTCTCCAAGCTCCTCTTTCATTCCCCATTCATACTACATGTCCTGCCTATTGCATTCTATGAGACTTTAACTGTTCTTACATCTGGTTTCCCATAAAGATGATGTACCTGTCATATAATTTTCTATTTGGCACAAAAATTTTCTAAACACTTTATTCTCATATACTCATCATTTTTTCCGTCCCTTATAGTAAGAGACCAGGTTTCATATGCATATAACTTGAAGAATAACTTTTGTCATTAATATTTAAAATTAGAAAGAGCTGAAGATTGTACAAAGAAATATCAAAAGCAGTCCCTGAGGAATCTACAACTAAGAGGTAGGGTGCTAAATCTAACTCTATTAAAAATTAATAACTTAATAAATACATTTGATCTGTTTCTTCTTACCTCATACAGTTGTTTCTTTTACATATATGTTTCAAAGCATGTTTGCTCCATCTTAAGTTGGTACAGACCCTTGGTTGGTACAATCTGTACCAACTGATGATGGAGTAAACATGCTTTGAAACATATATCTAAAAGAAACGACTATATAAGGTAAGAAGAAACAGACCAAACTTATTTATTACCTCATAATGTTACTTCCTATTGTATTTTCAAATTAATAACTTGTTTATTTATTTAGTGTTTACGTTGTTTTAAGAGAAGCTGAGATGAGGAGAGTAACTACAATGTATGATAGCATGTATTTTCAGAGTTGAGCCACATTTAATTTTCTCTGTACCTTTCTCAGATGCATACTAGTGTAAAATGTTTAAAAAAACTTTCATTCATATTAAATGGATACTTTTTGAGATTGCTGAGTTGAATAGTGATACTCCCAAACCTGTTTAAGTCCGAGTTCAGCTCCCATTGGCATGTTGGAGAAGAGATGAAAAATAAATTGCCTCATATGACAGAGATGGGTGTTAATTCATATTTTTTAGGATCGCTAAACTGATTGGTCACAAGAAAATTGGAACAAATAATTACTCAGATAATCAACTGGAAGATATATAAATTTTATATTTCTGGAATATCAGTTTAGAAGTTAACAAACAAAATGACTTACCTCGACTTAATGGTGAAAGCATATGGTAATGTACACTGGAGCCTCCTGCACTTTCGCCAAATATTGTAACACTATTTGGGTTTCCACCAAATGCTGCAATGTTATTTCTAACCCACCGCAGTGCTGCTACTTGATCTTTCAGTCCATTGTTGCCAGGACACACTGAGTCTCCAGTGCTCAGGAATCCTAATTACATGAAATTAATAAAATTTAATGTATACTTCTAATGGTGACTCCTGCATAAACTGTTGAGTCTTCCATATTCATATTTTCTCCTTCCATGCATAGTGAAGAGTTTGGTGATGGTGGCAGATCAATTCTGTAAAATTTCCATGTTTTTTCCATTCTGTTGGGACAGATGTTTTTCCTGCATGGTTAAGAAAAAGTACTAAAGCCTCTTTAGCTCTTTGCCCAAGATATTTTATAAATTCAGGGTGGATCTTTCTCTGGGCCAGTCCTTTCTCAGTTTTAAGTTATGAGATTGCTATATCAAGCTCCATTAAAGTGAAATCTTTAAAAAAAGATATTCTGTACTGGTGTTGGTAAAGAATTTTCAAATGCAGCTTATAATTTGCTAGAGAATCACAAAAGTTGAAGAGAAACTAAACTTTAGAGCATTTAGAGAAGCCTTTGGAATTAACAGTTTGGGAAAAGATGTATATTCAGAAGAACAAATATAGAACTATCAATTTTGAAGTTCCTAGTGAGCAAAATTTATAATATCGATGTTCATAAAATCGACACCAAATGGCAGTTCGTAAGATGGTGGTAACGGCAAAATTTCAAAGTTGGAGTTTGATCAAAGATGAAAGCAAAATGGCCTTTGAAATGAGTATCATGAAAACACAAAACTTTATGAGGTGAAATGTAAAAATATTTTATCCAGTTCATTTATAAAAAGAATTTGCAGTTTTATTTTACCTTAATTGTTTTTTATAGTTTCTTATATTCAATGAACTCTTTTTGTGATGTGTATTGAGTGTTAAGCATTTTATTATAGGAAAAAAAAGTGTGAGTATGTGTTCTAATGCCATACACTAAACTTTTTCTGCTCTGGGTTCCTCGCTGGGCAGATACATGACATTAATGTAGCCTATTATCAATTTATCCACCACTTTGGCAGATCATTTTACTTAGATATGTATTCTTGTATTGTGTACAGAAAGGAGTGTATGATGATTGTGTGTTTGCGAAATTTTATAGTATGTTGTATGAGGGGTGATGATGAAGAGAAGGGAGAAGATGAAACCCAATGCTAGAATGTGGTCTACTGCAGTCAAAAAACACCAAGGGGGCCAACAGGCTTAACGTTTGCATCCAACAAATTAATCACTATCAACAATACCACACACCTTCTAAACATATGTACTGCAGAGGGATTTGTAAATAATGCAGAATCTGGTGCACAAACTAGCAATTAAAAATTATACAGTACCACCCCTCCTGGCTCCGAGATTAAAAATTTTACAATTAAATTAATTTAATTTGATTAAATAAAATGTTCAATCGTGATGGATATTGAACCAAGGCTCATTAGTCAAAAAGCAAGAATTCTACCACCTGAGAAAATATGTCAAACATGTTAAAAATGTTAAATGCCTAAATTACACTTTTTTTCTCAAAATTTTTATCCAAGTTTACTGCTCTCAGTTGTTCATTATTGGTGAAACTATACTTTCTGGTACTTTTTTCTTTTTTTTTCAACAGTTTATAATAGCTTAGTTCCATTTCAGAACATATATTATAATATAAAATTACAAAATTGTACCTTATTTTGCAGTCTCCTCAAGTGTTAAAATACTTAAAACATTAAAGGCCTTTGGGGATCAGTCCCATCCTCAGTAGAAGGTTTTTTCCTACTGTCTAGCTATCATTCAGCTATCAGATTATATGGATGATAGCTGGACTGTACAGAAAAACAACCTTCTGCTGAGGAGGGACTGGTTCCAAAAGACCTAAAATGTTTACATTTTTTTAACATTTGAGGAGATTGTAAAACAAAGTCAGTTTTATAATTTTATATTTGAAGTTATATTCTCTGGTTAATATCTCAACAGAATTTTACCATGAACTTCATTAGTCTCATTAATTAGGCCAATTCATATTGTGTTCTCATGGAATTTCGTCCAGTTTGGGACCAGTGCCCATCCAACATCGTGAGAAATTTGGGTAGCTACAATAAGTAATGACTCAAGGTTAAGAAAACCAGCTATAATGACACGGGGTACCGATATGTTGACTATATGTCACCCCTACACTGGCTGGATGATTGTCTACCTCTGTGAGTAACACGTGTAGATGTGAGGTTAGTGGCCAGCTGGTAGACCAAGGGCCTTCTAGGCCTGTCATACCATGAAGTCTTTTATATTGTAATACTATTAGCATTCAACTGTTATTTTTACAAAAAAATTCTAAAAGTAAAGTGAACCCACTACTGGCCTTAGAACGCCCTTGCGGTAGTAGGAGGTTAAGCCTCCCACCTTTCTAGACAATTGACATGGGTTGTCAGCCCTGTGTGACAGCTCCCTTTACTCCCAGAACGCACATTTGAAACTCATATTCATTAGAGGCTGAGTCAACCCCTGTAACATAGTATGACCAGAAGGTTTAGGCCCGTTTAAAAATCTTGATTCCATCAGGACAGACCCTTAATCTTCCAGTTTGTAGTATATTGCCTTAACCAACTATGGTACTCTACATTTTATTGATACATGAGATCGGTCACAATAAATAAATAAATTTATTATGAAAGTGGTTGGTACTATTGAACATAATTTTACAAGAAAGAGATAATACTTACCAAGTGCTCCAAGACGATAATTGATGGTAACAAGAACAATGTCCTTATCAAGAAGAAACTGAGGTCCGTACATGAGAGAACCTCCAGAACCTGAAATCCAGCCTCCACCATGAATCCAAAACATTACATCAAGCAGCACATCTCTTGCAGAACCAGGTTTCTACAAACAAACATAACATTTTTATACATTTATTTTACATATCTTGCTGACAGGTCCTCTGCTATTCAATTTTGTACTAGAGCATGCAATCTATTCTTTAAAGGATGAAGAAGGCATCATAATGTATACAGAAAGCAGTACACATTTGAATGACTGTATGTGAGTTTCTGGGATGTAGCTTTTTTTTTTAGATTTATAAATTATTAATTCTTCAATATTTATAATTAAATCAGACATTTTTACACCTCACACCATAAAAAAATATGTATTTCTCATCTGATTAGAGGTGATAAATACATATTTTTATGAGGTGAGGTGTAAACATTTCTGATTCAATTATGTAACATTGATCATTTGTCTCAAAGTATTACTTTCCATTAGAATTTTTATTAAATTTATTAATTATAATATTTTTATTGAACTGCGTGTTAACGTAATGATATTAATAACATACAACAACAAATTAAAAATTTTTGTCGCTCGCAGAAATGAAAATAGGTGATTTTAGTTAATTGGCATGCGCTGATTTCGAATTTGAAGTCCGTTTTCCTCTATCACCTAACAGTGTTTCGCGAGGACGTGTTGAACGTTTCTCGTTATATTTCGCATAATATTGCTTATCTGCACTTAGTTTCAATTTTTTTTTTTGCAATTATATTGCTAGAAATAATTGATCTATGTAAAACCAAATCATATACGATCCAAAAAGTTAATTTTTTTTTTTTCTAAGAAGGATAAATAAATAGTTACGTTACAACACATGCATGGTCACACGTAGAAATTCAGTATATAATGGAAATGGACAGCTAATGACAAATGAGGGAAATTTTGAGGAAGTGGCTGAATTCAAATACCTAGGAACAATGATCACAAATAGGAATGAGATGCACAAAGAAATTAAACATAGGCTCAATTCTGGAAATGCATGCTATTATGCTTTGCAGAGACTTTTGATGTCCCAACTCCTTTCAAAAAACGTTAAGCTGAAAATATATAAAACTATTATTCTACCAGTTATATTATATGAGTGAGAAACATGGACTCTTACTTTAAGGGAGGAAAGGAGATTACGAGTATTTGAGAATAAAGTTCTTAGGAAGATTTTTGGACCAAAGAGAGATGAACAGACAGGTGAATGGAGAAGACTACATAACAATGAACTACATGGTCTTTATAGAAAGCCAGATATAATAAGAACAGTTAAGTCTCGTAGACTGCGATGGGCAGGACATGTTGTGCGTATGGGGAATGAAAGACGTAGGAAAGCCAGAGGGAAAACGCCCAGTTGGTTGACCAAGAATGAGGTGGGAGAACAACATTAAGTATGATATGAGGGAAGTAGATTATACAGGGAATGATTGGAAAGCATTAGTTCAGGATAGGGATGTATGGAGAGCTTATGTCCGCACGGCCATGAACCTACGGGTTCGATAGTGCCAGTGAGTAAGTAAGTAAGTACAACACATGCTTAAATTGCAGCAAAAATCTCACCTTTCAAAACTTCTTCCTGGATGACTTACGCCGAAACATCTGTGATAAGTTGCCAGCAGTAATCAGCAAGCATGTTGGTCACTGATTTCCCTTTATAACGTCTTTCCATTTCTAAAATGTCTTCGTGGAACCTTTCGCCATGTTCATCACTGACGTCACCCAAGTTCGGTGAAGAATCACTATGTTTAACAGGTCGCATGGCTGACTACAAATTTGGATACTGAAGGGAATTTTTTTTTTAAGTGAATCCAGATATTTTGACTATACAGAATAAGTCAGTGATGTGGTCCGTAGGTTCCCTCCACAACATTGGAATGGCAAATGGCATGCAAAAATGCGAACCTTTTAACCATCCTATTAAAATCCTTTGGCAATTTGTACAGCAAAAATTGGGGGCTCAATATTTATTAGTATCTCCAAATTTACTACAGTACCCGAAATATAAATTGTACGCCTTTATAACTAGTTTCGCGCTGAGATTTTGTACAATACTCTCCACATACGAAACAGATAAATTAGGAGAATTCTTACAGAGGCGAGACATTGCAAAATTATAAAAACACTAAAAATTACGTATTCAAATATATTATAGTATATTGTTTTAATTCAACGTCTTTATAATGATACACAATAATGCATATATCGACACTTCACAATCACAATGATGTAATGTAAGACGAACTGCACAGAATGTGATATTACAAGCGATTACTTCACGTATTTGACAGTGGCAAATAGGAACTTTTGTATACCTGAGTATTCCTGAGGGTTTAACAATCCCTAAGAGTAATAAAACCGCGCAAAAGAAAAAGAAGGGTGACCAGTTTGAGAGACGATAGCGCCTGCGATTCTCACGGAAACGATCACTTCAGCTAAAGGTTGTCGTCGAAATATCTGGCTCCGGTTAGGTGATTGGAAAAAAACTAATATCATTTTCGTCTTCTACGAGTCCGAAAACATAGTTATCGATACATTTCGAGCCTGCGAGTAATTCTTTGTTGTTGTGTGTAATCTGATTATGTAGTATTATAAGGAAATAGTGAAGAAATACTAAAATCCAACACATGCACATTCAATTAAATAGCTCTAAGAAACTGTTGCTGGAAGTAAATATCAATAAAACTAAACATATGGCAAGACATATAAATACATTATATAATGAAAATGGACAGTTAATGATAAATGAAGGAAATGTTGAAGATGTGTCTAAATACAAATATTTAGGATTGATAATTATAAACATGAATGAGGTGCAGAAAGAAATTAATCAACATAGGTTCAACTCTGGAAACACATGCTATTATGCATTAGAGGAACTCTTTGTTATCCTGATTTCTATCAAAATATATCAAGCACAAAATATATAAAATAGTTATTCTTCCAGTTAAATGTTTGCAAAACATGGACTCTTGCTTTAAGGGAGGAGAAAATATTACGATTATCTGATAATAAAGTTCTTAGGAAAGTTTTTGGACCAAAGAGAGAATGACTAATATATGGATGAAGAAAACTACATAACAGAGAGCTACATGATTTTTAAGGGAAATCAGATGTAATAAAAACAGTTAAGTCTTGTAGACTGCGATAGACGGGACATGTGGCACAAATAGGAAATGTAAAAGAAGCATGGATACCTCTTTTAGGAAAACTAGAGTAAAAGCACTCAGTAGAACAGGGTATAATTGGAAAACATTAGCTTGGGATAGGGATGTATGGAGAACTTATGTATGCAAAACCATGAATTTCTGAGTTTGTTGTACCATTGAGTTAGTTAATTTATATCTGATGGGCGAACAAGCTTAACTATCCACACTATGCTAATTTGACTCATGCAGTAATATACAGTAAAACTTGTTTAATCCGGGACGTGAATATTGCGGAAATCTGTTCAATGTGAACAAATTTATTGGTCCCGACAAAATAATGGTAATTTTACGTGTATTTATGTTGTATAACACGGAATCTGTCCAACGCGAAAACGGAAGGATATTTCTACACAATTCATGAAAAAAAATGTTTATAGGGCGGAAAGGTAGAGATAAATAAATTAGTTTCCACTTCATTGAATTTTCGTTAGGCGAATTAACAATAAGTGATGATTCCTGCCGCCCGCGCCGCACCGGGTGATGTAGAGTTTCTACTCTATCTGGAATTTTCTTTCGGCCTCACAGAACACCCGTTTTGCGAAATACAAGTTCGTTTGTCAAATATTTGGCGTGTGACATATGACTTACAAATAACCAATGCACTGTAAAATGTTAAATTAGTTTAAGATCTGAGACCGACTGTTTGCACGTATCTTTCACAGGTAGCGTTTTGAATTTACGGAATAAAGATGGCTAAATCGTATGTATAATTGTCATTAAATGGAAAAGTGAAAGTGAGTGTAGATAAAGAAAAACAAACTTAAATGTGGAAAACCCCAAGTTTGTGAGATTTTAAAATACAAAGAAAAAATAACGAATGAATGGAAGCAAGGAAATGGTCAAATGGAGAGAGAGCAATAAAAGAAGAAATCAACTAGGTGTTTTTTACAAGTCCACGATCAAAACATCTCCAAATTTCCGGACTGATGCTCCAAAGTCAAGGTCTAGCTGTTGTATATCCCTAGAAATAACGATTTCAAGGCATCTTCAGGTTGATTGTGGACAGTTTTAAAAGACGACCCAATGTAGTGTGGAATAAAATTTGCAGGGAATCAAAGGATGAGGACGAACGTATAGCTAGTGAGTGCAAACCGAAACTGCATATTTTAATTTCAGGATACGCGCCTAAGAGAAATTTTTAACGCTGACGAAACGGGACTGTTTTTTTTTTTTTTTCCGCGCGTTGCCGTCGAAGTCGCTCGTACATACTATACTTTACTTTCCAACGGCAGCTGAACTACGATTAATCCAAGGTACATGGAAAGACATATACGGTGCTGTATAATCTAAAATTGGCTAATATTTTTTTGTTTTTTCTGTAATGCGGAATGTTGTCTAATGTGGAAAAATAATTGGTCCCATGCGATTCCGCTTTGAACAAGTTGTGATTCAGGAGATATAACGTATTATTAACAATCAAGAAATAGCAACAACAAAAAAACACTGGAGCCTATCTTTTAAAGAATTAAGCGGATATAATTTTTTTTTTTTCCCCAAGGTTTGATAAAATTTTCATGTAGAAAATATTCTATACAGATTCATAATGAGAATCACAAATTTTCGTTGGACCAATAATTTAGAATTGCACTATATAATAATATTGATTAAATCATGCTGACCTTTGGTGTAAAAACATTAAGGTACAAGCAGTCCTCTTCTCCTTGAAGATCTTCATCTGGATTGAAGAAATTTCTTTGAAGACATTCCGAACCATCTTTTGTGGCATCGAGAATACCTTGCCATGGTTGTGGTGGTTGAGGTGGCTGTAAAAATATTATGTACCATTTATCATGAAATTATACAGGGTGTTTAAAAAGTGATGGTCCAAAATGTAGGGATGAGAAGTAAAAATGAAGAGAAGCATAAAAGTTCCAATAAACATGAATCCAGAAATTAACCGTTACGAGATTAAGTTTTTTTTTTTTGCTAGTTAGGATTCAATGAGTACTAAGTGCTGATGCCAGTGACAAAATGAGGAAGGAATTATTGCACATCCATAAACAAATCAAGAGTTGATCCAAAAATTTTACTGTCAAGATAACAACTTAACTCCACGTGCTTTATAAAGAGGTGATCACATGAACAGTTAATTTGTACACCGATATTTATTGGAACTTTTTGTGGTAGTTTCTGTTTGCACTTGAAGCTGTGTTTGTCTCATGATTGAGTATGTGTGTTTTAATGTCACCCACTTCACTTTTCGTGCTTTGGGTACCACGCTGGGCGAATAAATGGCGTTTACAAGGTATATTCAATTTATGGACCACTTCGGTAGACGTAGATGATATATTCTTGTATTGTGTACAGATAGGGATATAGGATGTATATATGTTTGTGTAGTGTATATTGTGTTGTATATGGGATGATGATGAAGAGAAGGGAGAAGGTGAAATCCGATGTCGGTGCATACCCTACTCCTGTCGAAAGCACCAAGAGGGCTTCCAGGCTTAACGTCTCCATCCGACGCAATGGACGAATCAGTATCAACAGTATCATATGACTTCTCAACATTTGTAATGCGAAGGGATTTGGAATTGAATGCAGGAATATAGTGCAAAATCTAGCTATTAAAATTTGTACACCTGCCTCTCCGCCAGCTATCGAATCGAACCAAGTCCCGCTAGTCAGGAAGTTGGTATGCTACCACCTGACACAGCTCGGCGGGTTATCTCATGTTTGATATATAGGCTATATATATATATACTTTTTTTTTTGAATTAGTATGAAAATTGTTAGGGAAATTATGTACTACTATTATTTTAAAAAAATACACAAAACGGACAAATTACTGTTGCAGAATACAAAGATTATTTATGGAATTATGGTACTCTGTGCCTGAGATGTATATATATAGGCCTATATAATATAGGCTAGTTCTCGCGAGAAAAAATACGAGAAATAGAAGAAAAAAAGTAATTAGAATTTAACCATCTTGAAAAAAAATCCAATGAATGAATATTTTATTTAACGACGTATTTTAACAACTCGGATCATTAGTGTCGCAATTGATGGACGGACGTAAAAGGACCGACAAATGTTACTTAGAGTAGGCTTACTCTTATTTCAGGTTTGAGGTTCTTTTACATGCCATAAATCTAAGGTATAGAAACAACGCTTAGGGCCTAACTTCTTTTCTGAAGGAAATCGTAAACAGAATTTTTACTCCCCTGAAAAATCAATCCAGTGAATGCGTATTAAATTTAACGACGCTATTTAACAAATCAGGTCATTAGCGTTGCAATTCAAATCAGGGCATGTTCGGGAATTTCATATTTTAGGCTTGAGGTTCTTTTATGTTTTGTAAATCTAAGATGTGGGACCTATGGTTTTTACTTCCCTTCCGAACTAAATCATTATTAATATTTGTACGTCCTCAAAAATCCATCATCTCCGGCTGGGTTTGAATCCTGTAACCGGGGGGAACAGGACAACCCCCAGTTTATTGAGACCGATGGTTTTAATAAGCGCCCCAAACATCCCGAGCTTTAAAGGAGCATGGCCTGTCGGGATAGGATTTTAAATTTTGAATTGCATATTATATTTACATTTTTACTACGCAAGGCCGTGGAGAGCTTCCCGGGATGAGTGATCAGCTCTATCCAGGAGCCTCCCATACAATAAGAATATTTAAGACAAGACACGCCATTAATGCATACTAAACTGAACGAATAATAAATGAATGATTCTGATGGTCAAATGGTGTTTGGGGACTATTTGGGCCTTAAAGTTTCCTGACATTCGTATTATAGCTCAGGAAAAATCCTGAAAAAACTCGCCCGGAAATATCATTAACAATTGTCATAATAAAAATTATCGTTATTCGATGAGAATTGACTATAAATCCCAATCTGAATTGTTCACTTATAAATTATGACCATATTGTCTAACTGTAATAATATAATCTACGTCTAGGAGAGAAAACATTTGATAAAAATAAAATTGATAGAGAGGAAGTTGATAAGGTAATTTATTTTCTAAATATTCCCAGAAAACTTTAGCAAATTATTATAATCTACCTACCTTGAATCTCAAATTTCCTACTGGTGATTGTGCATATGGAATTCCTTGAAAAGCAAATATTTCACGATCCTTTCGTGACGTCAGACGATGACCTCGAAGTTGGCCTTGTTTCAGTTCGATGATGTCTTCATCACAAACGACATAAACGAAAAGCAGTAGAAGAAAAGACAGCATAATTACTGATTGATTCCTATGAGAACAGGAGAAAACAATAAATCAGTAGCTGAATATAATAATATACACAGCGTGAAGTATGACGCACTATGATCAGGGAATCCATTAAGTAATAACGAATAAGGCTATGGTAATAAACTAATAATTATGAAGAAATGATATATGGCGAGCTTATAACAGTTATATATAGCTGTTATCAGTCTAACAATTACAACTATTTACCACAATTAGCCTTAAAGTTCAAAGCTAACAAAAATAATTCGCCCTATTTTTCCCCCCCGCACATTTTGTCTCCTGTAGGTTACACTAGCCAACAAAATGTTACTTTTTTTTTCTGTAACTGGCATGGAAACAGTTAATCTCTATGTTTTCGGGTGTGCTGATAACGAAAATATTAATGAAAATGCAAGATCAGCTCTCGTTTTGAGGTTATGCTAACTTTATAGTACGGTGTAATTAGACCCAAACCTCAACATCCAAAGTAAAAGTTCCCCTCCATAGCCCGGTCAAGTTAGCTCAAAAAATAGGGGTAAATTACAAAAATTCGCATACAACTGAAAATTGGTACGAATGTTGGGAACACCATTATGAATGAAATGTGAAAAGTCCCCATCGATTCCACATCTGCAAAAAAAAAATTATTCAAGGTCAAAGTTCGCGAATGTGGGTTTTTTGCATTTTTCAGCCAAACGGTAAGTTTTTAAAAAAAATAGGTCATACAAAAGTTGTAGACAATACAATTATCTACAACAATTGTTCTTGTACGTTTTTTCATAAGAATCACCATTCTTGAGATATCACCATGAAAACAATAATATGCACGCTTTTCAACCGCTAGTTAACCTCCTATACATCATGGGATATTTAATATAATAAAAATATTGGTTGAATAACTTATATAGGCCTATATACAAATTATATATATTATATGATTGTGAGAATATACATAAAAAAGAAACTCATCCCTAATTTAACTGAGCAGTTAAAAGACCGCATGAGATGGAGCAAGCCAGTACATCTGAAATCAGTCCACCTTGTATTAGAGCACGCGTAAGTGAATCCGTTTCTTGTTTAAAAAAAGATTGCTTATTTTGTGGAGATGAAGCGAATGAAGAGGCTAAGAAGAAAAAAGCGCAAAATGTTAGACGTAAAATTCATAAAGTTGCTACACTTGAATTTAAAGAATCCGAAGGTAGCTCGGACTCTTACTGATGACGTAGCAAAACATTTTACTGCACGTATTCAGTACGAATATGATTTAGTTGCTACCGAGGCTAGGTACCATAATAACTGCTATAATTCCTTCTTGAGACCCACCACTGGGGGTAAAATTGGTCGTTCTCAAGATGAATTTTCTAATGTTGCGATGGAAAAAAAAGTGATGACTGCCAATTTTCATTGGAAGAATTACAAAATAATTGTAGAAATCCAGCTTTAGATAATAAAACAATTAAGATTCGATTGAAGTTGAAGTATGATCTTCACGATATTCCTAACTAAGCTTGGTATGAGGAAAAAAGTCAAAATGAAAAGGAAGAATAATTTAGAATCATCAAAGCTGCAGCAGAAATCATTCGAGAGGACATTCAATCTTTAGTATTTGGTAATACCAATTACCCCCCGTCGAATGTTTGAAAATATTAACAGCGATTCCGGAGTCATTGACTTATTTCTTGGAACAAGTAATTCTTAAAAATAAATAATTTAAACTAGAACTATTAAAACTAGTATGTACTAATATCAGCCACAGTATTATGACTGCTGTTAGGCTAGATATTTCAAATCAAAATTGCAATTGGGTCAATTAATAGTTTGGAACCAATACAAACGTTACTCCCACCGTCTCCACAAATATTCTTAACATCATTTTTTTGCAATTGCAAAAAGGGTTGTAGTGCAAAATGTGGCTGTAAAAAAGTCGGATTATTTTGTTCACCAGTATGTACCAATTGTCAAGGCCAGTGTTGCTCCAATGTTGAATCAAATGGAACAGATGAAGATTTATATGATTTCAATGCGGAAATAACTGATACATCTTTCTCAGAACAATTAACAAATATCCAGCAAGAAGAAAAAGAAATCGAACAAGACATAACTGTCAAAATAGAATTCGAAGATTGTCAGTCAGATTAACATTAGACGGAATTAAAAATAATTTTTGTCACTTAAATCATTCCCAATTGTACCATTTTTCAATTAATGGAATATTATTTAATTAAACTTAATCACAATAGACCGTGGAGTATACCTTTCGAAGAAACCACATTAAAAAGAATGCGCCAAGTACACTACCTCATAGGTGGTGCGGAAATATGTGCATATTATGTAGAATACGACTTCTTCAAATTTTAGAATCGCGATATCTCAAGAATGGTAACTCTCATGAAAAAAAGTATAGGAACAATTTGTGTAGCCAATTACACGGTCTACAACTTTTGTCTGACCTATTTGTATGATAAAACTTACCGTTTGGCTGGAAAATGCAAAAAACCCATATTCGCGAACTTTGACCTTGAATAAAATTGTTTGCAGATGTGGTATCGATGGGGACTTTTCACATTTCATTTATAATGGTGTTCCCAACATTCGTACCAATTTTCAGCTCTATGCGAATTTTTGTAAATTGAAATGTCTATTTTGACCGGACTGTCAACTCCAAATTGTTCAATAAAGTCCACTCATTGTTTGGTAAAAAGTTACACCATTTTGAGCGTCGGGCTTGGGGAGGAGAAGTTGGTAAATTAGTAGTTTTTATCAGTTTTTCTTAAATATTTCGAAAACTATGCTGTTTAGCGCAAAACGTGCCGTGTACAAAAATAATGTATATTAAATTGCGAACAAAAATGGTCATATGCATAATCTTGATAAAGTGAACGGTTCCAGAGTTACGGAGGTTGTAAAAGTAGACATTTTTCGTATTTTTTAGATTTCTTGGGAAAAAAATATGACATTATCACTAATGGAACTAATTTTTTTTGATACAGGATTGTGTTTTGTAAAGGCAAATTGCGATTTTAGTGGCCGGTGGTATGTTAGTGACAAGACCTTGAAGGAACGACAAGCTCACCACCTTCTCAAGGGGCGTTACTTTTTAAGGGAAATGAGGCTTCTACAGGCCTAGGCCATATAAACCTGTGATACGGTGAAACTCACTCTGAACTTTCTCTGTTCAATTCCGAATTAAGAATTAATATCTTTCAAACATAAATGATTTTAAAATATAAAATATTCTCTTTATTACAATTTAAGGTATATACATATATTATTTTTAATCATAATATTTTTATATCTGTAGTTTTCTTGGAGGTTTTTCTTTAGAAAATTTGCATATTTGGCTGTATATTGCAACCATATTTTATTAGAAGTTTTGAAGTTCAGTCCTCATCAAACATAGTACCCTCCTCATCTGTATCTTCGTCTATGATGTTCGTGTCCCTGTTATCACATCCTAGGCCTGAGCAATTACTGCATATGCTTGAGCAGTTTAGACACTTTCTGCACTCGCAGTTACTGACACATTCGTCTTTGCAAGTGCACACTATGAGGGAAAATAATTCCTGGGGAGCTGCAGAACGTGCTGTTGTAATTGGTCTCAGGTGTTCGCCAATCTTCTTCCACACTCACTTGAGCGGACTCTTCTTCTCATTCAGCCACTGCTGCACCTGATGGTAGGTTCTAATTGAATGCTGCCTGGAAGCTGCTGAAGTGGTGGGAAGTGCAGCCAACTTGAACAATTAATGTATAGGCTGCTTTGCAAATAGCCTTCAAATAACACTGGTAGCGAAAACAATCTAGATATTCAGTGTTCTTGGCTCCAAACATCGCAAGAAAGAAATGCTTTCCAGAGTCAGCCACTGCACTGGGGTCAGCTTTGGGGTTGTTGAAGACTAGAAGTTTTTTTCCCCTTTTTGTAGATCGCTGACAAAGTGTCACATCCTGTGAAGGCGTATATTGCTAAGAGCACACCTTGCATATCCCCAATGCCTTGCTGAATATCAGAAATAATGTATAGTTTTTCCTGCTGATTGACATTTTTTGGTAATGCCATTTTCAATTTGTTCTCCGAGGTGCGTGGACAGTCAACAAGACCAGTAAGTCCGTGTCATCGCCAATTACACAAGCTTCAACGTCTTTCTTAGCTTCATCAACTGCTGTGAAAACTATTAATAAATCAGCGTCGCCCGTTGCTTGATGAACTGTGCAACCACCTCTTTGAAAGTGCACTGTAAGGAGAGAAATAAGGCCCAGTTTGTTCTTAGCGTTAGCTAGAAATTCACATTAATTGATATTTACATGGATTGAGTCTTCTACTTATACTTCAATGTTAGTGGTAGAGCGTGATCTGCGTGAGTGTTCATCTTTTGTTTCCTTGCTCGTATCCATAAAAAACAACAGTTGCTGGCCCATAATGAGTAATTATGTAATTTGTGTATTGCTGGCAAATCTGTTTGAAGGTAGCTGGGCATCGCCAGACAACACAATGAATTAGGTGACCTCCATCAATGATGTAGGACACATTATCTGAATCTGTGGTGATTAATGATTCATTTGAATCTGGAACCAAAACAGTCACCATTGACGATTTGTTTGCCTTCCTCATTTGTTTGCCAGATTCGTCGAAGAGGGATGGATGATAAGCACATCATTCAAATTGAAATATTTCTTCAAGTCTCTCATCACTCCTTATTGAGCACACCATCCGATGTAAGAGAGTGTTTGGGTTCACACATAAAGTGTTGTTAAGTGTCATAGTCTTGGTAATGGAGGCTATAGACTTAACAGCTAACTTTGTTTTCAAGTGCATCTTATCGAATGTTTTATTCCAAATCTCTTTCAAGGCTAGTGTTCCAACTTCAAACGTTTTATCACAGTTCACGTTTTCATCTGCTACAACACCTTACAAAGTTTCAACACACACTCCGCCATAATTCACACACTTTCAAATGATTATCACTAGTTCGCACGGTATTCTAAAGGCGAACAATAAAATAAATGACAGCAGAACTTCACTAGAAATAACACTCACAAACGCATTCAACGGGTCTCCCCAATACGATTGAGCCGACTGAGGCACAGATTGAAAATAGAGTAGACGAGGGACGGGCGGCAGGTGCATTCAGGGTTCCTTATGCACGGTTCTAGTTCCCAGTATTTTTACGCTTCTAACTCTCTGCTGAGCCTCTTAGCCTCTTTTGGACTGCAATACGATTGTACAATATTACTTTTTAATAAAATTGTTTAATTATTTCTGTTTACATAGTAGTTAAAATTTCATTTTTTCCAAAAAAATAAAAAATACAAAAAATGTCTACATTTTCACCCTCCGTAACTCAGGAACCGTTCACCTTTGCAAGATTATGCACAGAACCATTTGTGTTCGCAATTTAACGTAGATTATTTTTGTATACAGCACGTTTTGCACTAAACCGCATAGTTTTCGAAATATTTAAGAAAAACTGATAAAAACTACTAATTTACCAACTTCTACCCCCCTTCCCCCCAAACCCGACGCTCAAAATGCTGTAACTTTTTACCAAACAATGTGTGGACTGTATTGATCAATTTCGAGTTGGAGGGAAACTTTTACTTTGGATTTTGGGGTTAGGCCTTTTTTTTGGACTAATTGCACCGTACTATTACGTTATTGCCAATATGAGCTTATGCATGTATTTACCTTGTTGTTATCCCTTGGAGGAAGGTTCCTGAAGGCGCAACCGCTTTGTCCGGCATTTGTAATTTTCTGCTGGTGATTTCCTAATTAGTGTCCAGCAGTAATCGGCTAACATTGATGCTTTCCCTGGTATCTCATTTCCATATTAGAAATTTAATAGTGGAAGCGTTCCCCGTGCTCGTTGCTTAACAACACCACAGTTGTCAGGAAAAAAAGTCCAAGTGGGAAACTAAGAAACTTTAAGGACATGTTACACCCCAGTCTATCGTAGCAGTGCAGAAGATTTACCACAATGTCCTTATAGTTTTCTGCCCTCTTATTTTCTAGAAAGTTTGTTGACTCTTGAACAAAGGTATCCCAAGCTAACTTTTCATTACCTGTCAGGATGGTGTTGATGTGCTCATCTTTGTACGTTTTCCGTATCTGGAGACCCACGAAAATCCCCTCTTTTTTTCGTCTCACTAAGCCGTGGAAATTTATGGTGCAAAATGCTACCCGAGTTTTGCCCATAGCCTTAACGAAGTTTTTCATTAGGCCCAATTTTACATGAAGAGCAGGAAGCATTACGTTCTTGGATTTGACAAGTGCTTCTTGCATAACATTGTGAGGTCTGGTTCAAGTGATTAATACTTAGGCCAATCTTTCTTTTTATAATGAAGTGTTATGGCGCGGCCATTCCAGAGGCACTGGAAGCAACAGAACTTGGTATAGCTTTGTTGTAGCCCAAGTAGTAAGTAAAAGTAAAGTGATCCCACAACAGGCCCGGAGGCCCTTGGGGTAGTAGGAGGTTAAGGCTCCCACTTTTTCTAGACAATCGGCACTTTATGTCAGCCGGGTTGTCAGCCCTGCGTGACGGCCGCCTTTACCCCCAGAACAAGCGTCTGGTACTCATTTCTGTTAGAGGCTGAGTCGACCCCAGGGCAATAGCGCCGCCAGAGGGTTTGGGTCAGTTTAAAAATCCCGACCCCAACGGGACTTGAACCCTCGACCCTCCGGCTTGTAGCTCAGTGCCTTAACCACTACGCTACGGCGTGCCCCCAGCCCAAGTAGTATGCCTATGATTTTCAGATCCCAGAAACCTGCGTATGCCTATGATTTTCAGATCCCAGAAACCTGCCATTTAAAGTTGCCATAGTTCAATCGCAATAACAATTGTTTCATGTAAACATATGTTTCTTTCATGTAAGGTGCATACCCAATCGGAATCGATGGTAACATGTTGCCATTATGCAGTAGGACACACTTGAGACTTATTTTGGAGGAATCGATGAACAAACTCCACTCAACACTTTCCTAGTTAATGCCCATAGCTGCCATTAGTCCCAAAAGCGAGTAATGTAAGTCATCATTATCATCATCTGCATTCATGGATTAGGTCTGTTGACTCGTTCCGACTTCAGCCCATCTCTTTCTAGGTGTGCCCACATCTCGGGTGCCTTTAGGTTTGTATTTTGTTATTTGTTTTGGATATCTATCTTCATTCATTCTGTCTATGTGTTGCTTCCATTTTTGTCTATATGTATCTATTTTATCAGTTATTGCAAATATTTCAAGTTCCTGTCTTATTTCTGTGTTCTTGATTCTGTCTTCCTTAGTAATGTAAGTATTGGCTTTAAAATTTTCTAGTAAAGCTTTTTACTTTTTTCAAGCATGGATGCATTGTAAAACACATTACGCTCTTCTGCGTAGAGACATAGGGGGTAATGATGTAATCATTTTGGCCTTACTTTTGCACATAGAAGATTGAAATTTTGCACACACATTGCGTGCACCACTTAGTATGTTTCAGTTGATTTCGAGATATATGCGTTAACACAGGGGGATGCAGGGAGCCCGAACTTAGAAGCAAGGGATTTTCAGGAAAAAATCTCAATTTCCCTCAATTTTTCCCGCCTAGGATACATGATAGGGGCATTTCAATGGTACCGTTTAAAGACTGTTCTTTTCTGAAGAGAATGGGGTTCGAAGCATGATCCCAGGATAAATAGTGATGTTGCTATAGCTGCTTGCCTGAAATTAACCTAAACAAAATCATAATTTAAAAGGGTTAAATGCACCCCCTTTTACTTGGAAATGAGAGCTAATTCGAGCTTTTCATTGTCTTTTTCGTTATCAATGTGGTGGATAAAGTTACGATACATTTACTTCATTCCAGTTACATTTTCACTGTTGGCTAGTGTTATTATTTTTTACGCAATAAAATTGTTAGAACTGAGTTCACCGCACATCATGTGTTCATAATTACCAAGGCTATTAATACTCTTGAATTACACACATATCAAAAACATACGCAACATCTTATAACATTTTTCTTGGACATATTGCCTACGAATATGAAATTATATTTATTAAAAATATACTTATCGCTTAGATTCTGGGAGTGAGGAACTGGAAAAGGAAGGCACTGGATAGATAGATTTGGAGGTGCCAAGGTCCGCCATAGGGCTGTAGCGCCATAGAAGAAGAATAAGAAAAATAAACTTAAAATTCACACCTTTCCTCCTTTCAAAAATCAATTAATAATAATATATTAATTACGCAATTATCATAATATTATTTCTACATTTTCAGATACACGAAAATATTAAAAGAAATCATACCAAAGATTTTTGGTATATAAACACTGGACAATTTTGTGGGTGAGTTTTTTTTTTTTTTTTTTACTTCATCTATGACAAAATATCGGAACATTTTATGACCCCAATAATCGCTTAACACCATTTGGTCATCGTAATCACCCTATCACATTCATTTTGTTAGTATGAATGTAAGAATGGTGTCCCTTGATTCAATGTGCTGTCTCGGAGGTGCCCTCGGCATTGATCTGATTTCTCATCCGGATGCTCAGGTGGCATGAGACATCCGAAAGTTAAACTAAGATTAAGAAAGAAAATAAACTCTGCAATTTTTCATCTTCATCACGATCATGGTGGCATTTAAGATATTTTCATTGTGTAGGGAAAAACCCCGAGAGAAACCTGTCCAGGCTCCTATTCATTCACCACATAACTTACACTAAGTGACAAAGATATGTAACTATCAAATTATGGCACGACTTTGGAGATATAATTCTATGATATATTAATTTTTGAAAGGTGAAATGATTTTTCTGTCATAATGATATTAGGTAATCGTTTTGAACTGAAGAAATGTGAGAACAATACAAATTCAGAACTGTTATAAGTAGGGCTCGGAAGTACAGGACATATTTTTTTTTTAATTTTATGTCTGAAGGCAAGGCCCAACATAATATAAATACATTTTGGGTTATTGTAGGCCAGAAAATGGTGGGTTTTATTTGTCCTTTTTCGGCGTTTTTTGGTTTATTGGTCCTTTTTCTCACTTTTTTTTTAGGTCTTAACGGTTTTTTTTTCAACTCTACATTATTTGACTACATTTATACCATTTGTTTAATTCAAGAATGTCTTAGTTCCAACTTATTTTATAAACTCTATCTAGTTTTACTTTTTAAAGACTTTTCACATTCCAAACACTTTGTTCCGCGAGAAACTATTGAACCCTCACGTTACTTTTAACACCAACCTACTGACCGCCTGAACTATTGTATTTAGTTTTCAGATTTTTTAAGTTGCCACTTTGTGACAATTACCTCGAGCAGAGGGTGAAGGTAGTGAGGTTGTCTTTGTCCACTCGTTGGTAACTGCAACACTTTTTACATCCTTTTCTCCGTTTTATAGGTCTTTTGTAGGATATCTTTAGCATTTTATAGGTCCTCAATTTTCGAGCCCTGGTTATAACAGACCTATTTCACACATCCATATTAATAAGTTTTAAGATGTAACAGTACGTGGTAGTAGGCACTATCTAAAAATCGAGCTTCTTAATTGTAACCCTCTCATTCTGAGCCACTTCTCCTCCCCCCCCCCACCTATGACAACAATCAAATTGCTGGGACAGTCTCAATGCCTGTTGTTAAAATATACTTAGGTAATGATAATTAGAATGAAGGTCATCTCATAGCAGAGATAACAGACAGTAGTCATGCACATCGTATGGAATAAGAAGAGTTGTGCCGGTGCTGGCGGTGCTTTTTTCTTGCTGTTGCTTAGCATAGGACTCATTCTGATTGCCTATATCGGTCACGAAGAAGAGGAAGAACAACAACATAACCCTAATCTCCTTGTCAACATCAGGCAAGGTACTCTCATAGGACGCTACGTGACCACTAGGAAAGGCAGAAACGTTTTGGCATTCGAAGCAATTCCTTATGCTAAACCGCCAATAGGATATCTCCGTTTCCAGGTACGTAACATGTGAAATTTATTCAAATCCCTGTAGACTTACGCAACAATAATAATGACAATTACTTACAAAGAACGGTTGTGGAATATCGAAGTTAGCTTTTATGGTAAACTTTCAACATTTAGATGGCAAATTAACGCTAGATATTTTGTTCGGGGTTTAAAAAGATAATGAATAACCTTAAAGTCTATTCAAATCTGCATGCTAAATTTATTATCGTCATCTTTATTTAAGTAGCACATAAGCCCCGCCCAAAAAAAAAAAAACGAAAGAAGAAAAAGTAACTATAACTTAGTAATTTATATTTAAAATCCTTTGATATCACCTATAAACAATGAGGAATAATATATATATATATATATATATATATATATATATATATGATATGCCTTCATTGCCAAATGTCAAAAATATAGTTATAACTATATATATATATATATATATATATATATATATATATAATATATGAATAATATTTTTTAAAAAAATCAGCGAAATCCGAACGTTAAGAGTAGGTGAAAGACATAGACCTAATTAAAAAATCGCTCTCAACCTAGAGCCGCTACTTATTGTAGCTATCCAAATTATTTACGATACTAGGTGTACACCGGTCTCTTACTGACCGAAATTCCACGAGAAAAAAAATTCTCACTGGGATTCAAACCAACGTAAGTAGCGAAGCTCTTCACCACGGCATACGCCTTATACTTAAAACTTTCCGGCTACGGCACGGCACTTGGTTCGACTCTATTTGGTCCAACAATTTTCCTCAGCACTTTATTCTTAAATGCTCGTAATCTTTTCTCCTCTTAATAAATGGTCATGTTCCGGATTTTATATACTCACAATATAAATTAAAGAATCGCCATGTTATGTATTGTTAGTTTAATATTTTGTCCGTTAGTTTAACATTTTTCCTGACTTTCGAGATTGAAAATATTAATTGTGAAATTAATTTTACTTATTTATTTAGAAGGTTCCACATCTTCCTGTGCACAATTAATCTACTGTCATTTTCCTCCACATCTCTGTCATTCCAATCTCCATCGTCCAATCCTTTTTCTCTCATACTGCTCAAAACACCACCAATCCAGTGGTTGTATGACGGATGATGAAAAGAAGTGGCACCCATTCTAGCATTCTTCTAGGGAATCCGTCTTCGTCATTCTTTCACATGACCATTTCTTTTTATGAAATGTACAATTGAAGTTTAAACATTCACCTTTTGTTTAATTCCACTATTTCTTATTGTATCTCTTCTAGAAATTCCAGATGAACGCCACCAAAAATCCATTCCTGCAGAATTTAATTTACTTATTGTTCTTGAATTTAATTACTATGTTTCTGCACCGTATATCATTGTACTCCTGATTATTGCATTAAACATTTTTAAAACTTATATTCTGGGTCCCATAAAACACCATTTAATTTTGATAGCCTTTTACAGATGTTCTCTCATTATTTATCCTCTCATTAATTTCAGCATCATGACTTCAATCTGCTGTAATTGTTGTCCCCAAACATACATATTCGTCAAATTAAATTTAAAAAAAAACATTATTTGATAAAATACACAACACAGAAATTAGGTACAAATGCCATATTCAAGACATAACCAAATTTATTATAGATAGACGAAAATATTGGAAGGGTCATATAGAAAGAATGGAAAAAAACCGGCTTGCAAAAAAGAGAAGATAGACCAATGGGCGGGAGAAGAACAAGAGGAAGACCAGCCAAGAGATGGATAGACAGTGAATGCACATCCAGTACGTCTTCCTCCGAGGAGTGATTTTGGAAATAAACAGGATTAAAATCCTACAAATTAAGTTTAAGAAGAAGAAGAAGTCAAATTAAATGATGTAATAACTGAGCTTGGGAATTAAATTAATTTGATTGTAAACATTTTAATCTCGGTGCCAGGAGGGATCGAGGTGTAAGCCTACAATTTTTAATCACTAGATTGTGCACAGATTCCTTCATCAAATTGCAAACTCATCCACAGTACATATCTTAAAAAGTATTTAGTACTATTGATGGCGATTCGTCCATCGGATGGGGACGTTAAGCCTGGTGGCCTCGTTGGTGCTTTTTAACAAGAGTAGGCGACACTCTGGCAGCAGGTTTCACCTTCTCACTTCTCTTCTTCAGCCCTCATACAACACACTCCTCTCTGTATGTACACAATTCAAGAATACATCATCTACGTAAAAGGAGCGGTGCGTAAATTAAAAATAGACCACATTAACGTCCAGCGCGAAATCCCAAACACGAAAATATGCAATGGGTGCAATTAGAACACATACGCACATACACAGTTTAACATTTTTTTTATAAAAGTCGGTATGTCAGGACTTCTGTTATGTATGATAAACTAGCTCCAAAAAACTCCATGGAGCGACAGACCTAGATAGTCCTTGGCCTTCCAGCCGGCTGCTAGCCTCACATCCATATGTGTTAATCACAAAGGTAGACGATTATCCAGCCAGTGTAGGGGCGACATTTTGTCAGCATGTTGGGTCCCCCAGCCGTTATAGCTGCTTTTCTCAACCTGGAGCCACTATTAAGAACCCAAATATCTCACGATGATGGGTTGGCACCGGTCCCATATTGGCCGAAATACCATGAGAGAATTTCTTCCCCCCTGGAGACTCGAACCAGCCCAAGTCCCATAGCTCTGCGTCATGGCATCCTGCCTTAACCACTCGGCTACGGCGCAGGACACGATAAACTAACAGAGTATTTTTTTCTTTCGATTACGATATAGACTATTCCAATTGGGCAGATGACGATCGATTATTATCTAAATTTTTTCGGGAGGGGGAGGTTTCGTATGTAACTTTCTTATGCAGGAAGTAACAGCAGTAATTGCAATTTAAAACGGGAAACGATTAATTTTTAAGGGAAAGGAAATGACGATGTACATACCGATACGTAAAGAACCTGTAGTCTGAAAATAAAGGCTTCTGAACAAAATTGATCGGGTCTTTCATCCTCTAATTTGAATTGCAAGGTTCATGATATTAGCTTTAAATTACATTAAACATAGCTCAATTCTGGAAATGCATTACAGAGACTCTTGACGTCCCAACTCCTTTCAAAAAACGTTAAACTGAAAATATATAAAACTATTATTCTACCAGTTATATTATATGGGTGCGAAACATGGACTCTTACTTTAAGGGAGGAAAGGAGATTGCGAGTTTTTGAGAATAAAGTTCTTAGGAACATTTTTGGACGAAAGAGAGATGAACAGACAGGTGAATAGAGAAGACTAAACAACAGTGGTCTTTATACGAAGCCAAATATAATAAGAACAGTTAAGTCTCATAGACTGCGATGGGCAGGACATGTGACACGGATGGGGAATGAAAGACGTACATGGAAGCTTCTTGTAGGAAAATCAGAGGGAAAACGCTCAGTTGGTAGACCAAGAATGAGGTGGGAGAATAACATTAACTATGATTTGAGGGAAGTAGATTATACAGGGAATGTTTGAAAAATATAGGATGGGGATGTATGGGGAGCTTCTGTCCGCGCGGCCATGAATCTACGGGTTCGATAGTGCCAGTTAGGTAGCGTTAAATTACGCCGTTAAATAAAATATTACCTAAATGAAAACAGATTTTCTAGGAATATACAGTAAAGATAAAATTACAGTAAAGATAAAAAAAAAAGGAATTAAAAATAAAATGGAAGGAAAACTACTGGTTAGTAAACAATTGTTTACACAATAAATATTTCTAATGTTATGTAACTAACATTAACTATAAGATTTCTAGATTAATACAAGTTAAATACTTGACAATAGAAACAATTACTGTATTGGGATGCGTGTGAGCTATTACGTAGTAATTTTCCTTTCATTATATTTCTAGGTCATGAAATGTTTGGATTTACTATCGTGTCTTCACGTTGTCATTTTTTGCCTGCCTCCTGACATTAGGGACTGCCGGACAATAGCATCCTTCAGAATACAAATTAATAATTTTATGTTTAATACTAATTCTTCAATAAAAACTAAAGTAATAACCAGTGTGGCAAAGAAATGGAAATAACAAAAATAGTACATGATAAAACGTTAGAACAAGTAAAAGATTTCAATTATCTAGGTGTATCTTTGGGTTGTAATAGAGAAAAAGACATAAATAATAAATTACAAATATTTCAATATTCATGTGGCACCTTTAACAGAACACTAGGAAAGAAAGTAAGAAAAGAAACATTTTAAATTTTATAAAGTATTGGCTGTAAATGCAATATTGTGTGGCTCAGAAATATGGACTCTGAATACACGGTAAATTAAAAGAATAGAAGCAGCAGAAATTAAATATTTACGATTTGTGGCAGGATATACTTTAATAATATACATAATTATTATACTAGGTGTTGTACTTTATTACACAAAGATACTAGTTTCTCAAAAAAATATGGTATAAAAGGGATTCGTTATGCATTAATAAACCATTACAATAACTGACCTATTGAATATCAACATTTCACGAATGTTAAACATTTTTCTAATTGTATTAAAAATATCTTTTCTCGTTGCTTTCTTAGTTAATTTTGTTAATTTAATTGTATTATTATTAGTATTGTTATTATTATTAATTATCCTGTTTAAATGTTGTATTTATGTGTGTGTGTATATTATGCATCTATAGTAGTTTGTATTACTTAAACTTATGCCTGATTTTCTTTTCTTGTTTTTATTGTTAGTTGTTTCATGGCCATTATTTTTTTGTATATTGTCCCTTAATATGAGCAATCTTGCTCTTTGGGGTCTTTGAAGAAAGAAATAAATAAATGGATAAAAAACGGAGTGAAATATTCGTAAAGAACTACAAATATTCAATTTGACAGATAAAATAGAAGAGTATAGGAGAAAGTGGTATGAATTTGTCTG
Organism: Diploptera punctata; assembly: GCA_030220185.1. Taxonomy (NCBI): domain Eukaryota; kingdom Metazoa; phylum Arthropoda; class Insecta; order Blattodea; family Blaberidae; genus Diploptera; species Diploptera punctata. The sequence goes on along the minus strand of JASPKZ010006810.1, from coordinate 87,915 downwards.
CAGAATTGATACCAACAGGTTGCCTAGGAAAAGTCTGAACTATCAACCAAGAGGAGGAAAAAGAGATCGGGGACTACGATATGTATTATTCTTCATGTGCATCAGCCCGGTTCTCTAAATGTATTATGCTACTACCGTATGTAATCCGGTGTAATCTATGAAGGACCCTAACGTTTTTTTACGACATTCATTTCCTCTTTCCAAACCAAGCCTTGAAGTCTCCATCTCCTAACATTCATTCTTCTTAAGTTATCCTCCACATCATTTAGACATCTAACTCTTGGTCTTCCTGTTCAACTTTTAACATCTGGTTTGCCACCGAAAACCTAATCTCCCATCCGGACATTTATTTTGCTTTTAATTTCTGCTATAACACCTGGATTACCGTATATTTCTTGGACCTCTTTATTTAATTTGATTTTTTATCCAATTTTATTAGGTTTTCTAACATTTCTAGCTTTCTCTCCTGACATTGGTGGAATTTACCATATACTTCTGAGGTAGAGGCGCTTGGAAGGCTGATTTACGTTACCACGACTAATTCAATCTAAACTCCAGACTATGGTCGACCACAGGAATAACTTCCTTTAAGGAAAAAAACTCCCATGGTCTGATCAGGGATCGAACCTGGGACCTCATGAACTGAATTCGGAAGCTCTGACCACACGGCCAAGAGGCTGGTCACATTAATCAATATATAGCAATCATCATTGCTTTGTTTGGAAACTATCAACACTTTTGATATCGCAACTTTATCGTAAATAAATTTTGTTTTCAAAGAAGACAATGACGATTGTTGTGCTGGGTTACATCACTTCTCACTTTCTCTTATCATCATCTCTAGCTGGACAACCCATCATGGGCCTGGCTGTCCAAAGAAGTATCCGCCATTCATCCTTTTCCGTGCCACACCCATCCAATTTTTTATTCCAATTGCTCTGGCATCTTCCTTTACATAGTCCTCTCAAATGCTTTTTGGTCTTCCTCTCCGCCTACATCCTTCTGGTTCAGATCGGAGAACTCTACTAGCTGGTCTTGATTCCTCCATTCTTATTAAATGTGTATTTTTATGAATGCAGTTATATTACGCTCCCGAATAATTCATATAGTTCTCGATTATATCGGACACTCCATTCGTTGTTCACTCAAATTGATCCATATATAGTTCTCAAAATTTTCCTCTCAAAGATATGTTTCTATCCTTCTCGTTTAAGGACCACGTTTCCTCTTATAGTAGACTACACAGTGCCAGCGCATAAAGCTGGAGATTTTGGGTTAAACCCAGGCAAAGGTGCAAATTTTGTTTCTGTAGTTACATTACCATAATTAATATATATATTATACAGAGGAGATGGAAGTATCAATAAAACTAAATATACGATCACTTAGAAATACATTAGATAATGGAAATGGACAGTTAGTGACAAATGAGGGAAATTTTGAACAAGTTGATGAATTCAAATACCTAGGAACAATAATATTCCAAACAGGGATGAGGTGCAAAAAGAAATTAAATGTAGTCTCAATTCTGGAATCGCATGCTTTTACGAATTACAATTTCTCTCAAAAACATTAAACCAAAAATATATAGGTATAACGATTATTCTTCCAGTTATATGGATGCGAAACGAGAAAACTATTCTTAAAGGGAGGAGAAAATATTACGAGAATTTGAGAATAAAGTTCTTAGGAATATTTTTGGACCAAAGAGAGACGAACAGACAGGTGAATGGAGAAGACTAAACAACAATGAGCTACATGATCTTTATATGAAACCATATGTAATAAGAACAGTTAAATCTCGTAGATTGCGATGGCCAAGACATCTAGCAAGAATAGGTAATAAAAGAGGTACGTTGATACTGCTTGTAGGAAAATCAGAAGGAAATGGCCTCAATAGGTAGGCCAAGAATGAGGAGGGAGAATAAAATTAATAATGATAGAAGGAGATAAATGAAACAGGGAATAATGGAAAGCAAAAACTTAGGATAGGGATGCATGAAGGACACCACAAACACATGTTAAATGAGAACGTACCCAGTAATGATAACCCTCTGTACAAAATAATTACCAACAACAGTCTATACGAAACTGAAAGCAGAAGATGATACTTAAGTTATCGAAAAGCCTCCTACAAAACAACACTGCTGATTATACTGAGATCTCAGGTACTGTTTTACATTTCTTAAAAATATGATACGCGAAAACCACTTTACCTTGTGACCACAACGCAACGGTGGAAATAATAATAATAATAATAATAATAATAATAATAATAATAATAATAATAATAATAATAATATAATCAATTACAAATAAATACAAATATTATACCATTAAGAATAGTTTTGAAGACATGTATACCATTTTATTCAACATATTTCCGTTTCATATTAGAAAATTGCCTATTCTGACATTCAGACATTAGGTCACAGTTAGCAATGCATTGTATCTGCAGTGTTGATGAGTTCTATTATTCAAATCTATTCTAAAGGTTTTATGACGATGTACACTTAGCGACAAAAAGAATGGGCCGACTCTTGATCTCGAATATTTCAAGTTTTAACGCGCGATTCACGTGAGTAAACTAATTGCAGAGTAGAGCTACAATACGTGTCCCTTCTTCCTTTGAAGAGGATTCTTTCTAAAGACCACAAGGAAATGAGAGCGTAGCTCAGTGCTTAGTGACTTGATTCGTGTGCGAGATGTCATAGGTTCGATTCCCGGTGAGGTTATTTTTTTAATTGTTAAAATTCTTTCTATTTTATTCTGTATGTCCATTCTTAAAGAAAAAAACGTACTAACTATTTGGAAGTATTACTATTTTTATTATTAATATTATTTATTTATTTATTTATTCATTCATTCATTTATTTATAAACAGGTTTACAGTGTAGTAAAACATCTTCCTATGCCCAAAGTTTTTAAATGTTTTATCTTCTTTCTCCATTCTTCTCTATCTTTTCATTCCAATTCTTCCAGTCCTAGCTCCCTCATACCTCGTCTTACATCATCCATCCATTTAAATCTAGGTCGACCTCTCTTTCCTTTTCCTAGTGGAATCCATTCCAAAGCTTGTCAGGGTAATATTTTCTCTGGCATCCTACGTATATGACCATACCATTCTAGTTGTCTGTACCTCACAAAATATAATATTGAATTTTGGACATTCATTTGTTGTGTGATGATTTTATTTGATTTTTTTTTTCTTTCCAGTTTAGAATGTCTAGTTGAGCGTCTGAAATAATCCATTTCAGTAGACATAAGCTTTAAATTCAAATTTTTATTCAACTGCCAAGTTTCTGCACCGTATGTTAGCGTGCTTCGAATTACGGATATATAAATTTCTAATTTGGTATCTATTCTTATGTTCTTATCCCACAAAACTCCATTTATCGATCTGCCTTCTTGAATTCTATATTTTATGTCACTTTCTTGGGTACATTTTGAGTTGATTTTGATCCGCAGGTAATTTCATTCTTCACACCATTTGATACATCCCATTATTATTATTATTATTATTATTATTATTATTATTATTATTATTATTAATATTGTCCATCATCTATGGGCTATTATGCTGGACTTGACATATATAAACTGAATATTTTAATTGAATGATGAAACGTTTTCCTCACATACATAATAAATAAATAAACTCATAAATATATGAAGCTATATTATATTTTATTCATAAATTTATAGCATTATTATTAAAACGAGGTACTGCACACACAAGTAAATTTATACTGGTAGCTTAATGGTGTTACAGAGTTTAGGAAGGCAGGAATATTACGTAGATTACGTGACAGGAATTAAATGTTACTTACTTACTTACTCACTGGCACTATCGAACCCGTAGGTTCATGGCCGCACGGACATAAGCTCTCCATACATCCCTATCCTGAGCTAATGCTTTCCAATCATTCCCTGTATAATCTACTTCCCTCAAATCATAGTTAATGTTGTTCTCCCACCTCATTCTTGGTCTACCAACTGGGCGTTTTCCTTCTGGCTTTCCTACAAGAAGTTTCCATGCACGTCTTTCATTCCCCATACGCGCAACATGTCCTGCCCATCGCAGTCTACGGGACTTAACTGTTCTTATTATATCTGGCTTCCTATAAAGACCATGTAGTTCATTGTTATGTAGTCTTCTCCATTCACCTGTCTGTTCATCTCTTATAGGATGTATTTTGCGAATATACAAACGAATTAAAAAAATTGTCGGAGGATTCGAAACCTGGCTTTCACATACATTTCGTCTTCCTGTAAGTAGTTTAGCGATCTACGCTACTCGAACGTCCGATACTAGTTGCCTTGTTTACTTTTGCACTACGAACGAGAGTTGAACTTCATTTAAAATGTCGCAATTTGAGTAATATTGCATTTGTCGAACACTCATAAATATCTAGAAACATGTCTCCTTCACCGTTCTTTAACTATTTAACACGATTAAAACCAAATATTTAATACATTTAACAATACTTTACCTCGTGAACCACACTTATGGCTTTTCGAGCATGTGCAATGGGTCATAACTGGAACTCTGCTTTTTGAAGCGGCTCATTCTTTTTGTCGCTAAGTGTACCTTAACGTCTTTGTTCTGATCTAATTTATCATTGACAGATAAACAAGTGCATAATACTCACAAGTGTCCCATGTACTGGTTAAACGTTCTCTCTTTTATAACATGTGAACACTGACTGTAGCTCCTAACTTGTATGTCTGTAAAACAAGATTACCTTGACTTTTTTGCAATGCAAATCAAACTCTTGTGATGTGTAATATTTCTCAGAGATTATTCACACACACACAGGTCATGTATCTTTAATTAGATGTGTTTATTGTTATATGCAGCTTTCACTAGAAATACTTCATTGTTCAGTATAAACATTCATACCTTGGGAGAGTAATGTGTCTGTTCGAAAGCGAGAAGAAATTTATGTAATTTACTATTTTGTTGGAATTCCCAAGGACTGTAACCCAAAAGAGCTGAAATTTTAATAAATGGAAAAATCATTGAACAAATATATCAACTCAAATATTGAAGATATAATTTAGGGTATAAAAAATCTGAAGATTTCGAAATAAAATAAAGTAGGCTACTTTTTGACAGTTTTTTTTTTGGAACTAAACAACGAACATTAAAACATAAGAAATATTTTTAAAACTTTATAAATCTACCACCAGAATGGGAACAGGAGACTAGATGAAGATGAAGAAGATTAAAACTTTATAAAATAATTGCATTGTCTTTGCTATTATATGAAAGTGAATGGCGGACATCAGATCAGCTAAGACAATTCAGATCACCAAAACTGATATTTCTCAGATTTATATGATGTTACGATGCACTCACTATACCACAAAAGGAACACAGATATTAAATTGAATTAAATATGGAATCAACTACATCTTTAAAAAAAACACTGAAGAGTCTGGAGGGATTACATTCATTTGATGTCAGACTCGAGGATACCAAAGATTCTCTACACTATTAATCCAAATGAAAAAAGAAATGTATTCACAGCTTTTCCTCCCTTATGAATGAAGCCATCCTCAAGATTTAACGCCTTTAAAAATCCATTGACCTCGGTCAGCTTTTAATCTGCGAATCTCGAAGTGACGAACAATGTTAACCATAGAGTCCATTGGGAACTGTGATAGTCCTTAAAATAAAGAAGGAAAAAGTAATTATAATACACCGTGTCTGTAAAGGATATCCATGAGTGAATTTTGAAACTCCGAAACTAATGAAGGCATTTCTTTCAAAATTTTATCAGTAGTATGAATAACGTATTTGCTAAATTTCAAGTAATTTGTTCTATTAGTTCTCAAGTTACATTTTTTTTCTGTTTTTTACTTTAATTAATCATAAAAGTTCCTTGCAGCGCGGTTTTAATTATTTTGTTCCTGGATATTCATCATACTCATTGTTTCAAAATTGCATTGGATTTTTCAGCGCTGTTAATACTTTTGAGTATTTTTTCTAATTTATTTTTCATATTGACGGAAACTGTGATATCTATGAAAATATAAAATATAACTGATGAGCATTTCGAGTAGGATTAAAATCCTGTGCAAGTTTGATTATTTGTACTCTTACAGATAAGTGTGGAAAATTTCAAATGAATAGGGCAAAAACTGTTGTGCAAGGAACTTTTTTTAAATGGGCCAACACTTTGAGAAAAAAGGCTACACAGTTTTTCATGCTTCTGACTGCTTTAATAACACACAGTTCCAATTTCTGTGTTTAAATAAGTATTTCTTTTGGATATTTGTGCCAAACTGTATGGTAGTGACTCTCAATGCCATTTTGGGTTTTTCCTTTTGTGCCTCTCTCCAATAATACATCTGATGCCAATCTTTGATATATTGGTATCATTTTTGCCACTAGTTCTGAGGGAATTTAAAAATGACCGCCAGGGCTTTAATAATGGCGAAATAACGATAAGTTATGTATTTTCTTGAACAGGAAGCTTAGGAGAATTTTATGAGAGATAAAACGCAAAAAATATATTTTGGTCAATTTTCATTCAAATTTCATTCATTGATACCCTAAAGAAAGTCACATTCTGATATAATGAATATAGGCCTATTATTCGAACACTATCGCATCTAAGCTGGCGATTGATGCTTTGCATTGCACACTAAGTTTCATTTTTTTGTGAGACATTGTATTATAGTACCTCGATGTGCGCATCACTCCTACTTCTTCAATCCTTATTTTATCTTCACTTAGGTCGCGTAGTTAACAAGAGACGTAAACATTGTCTTTTATGTAACCCCACAGAAAAAAAATCACTTAAGATTGAGCCTAATTGTTTAACTTGTAATGTTATTTATTGGTACTAGAAGATTCCGAGCTATAAGGTCGTAGTCCATAACAGATGGAGGGCATCTTCTAGGTGGTGTTCCCTGGTCGGAAGCCACTGAAGATGCCCTTCATAATCGAGGGAGAAACTTCTGGGAAAAAAAACAGTTATAGACCATGGCCTTATAGCCTGGAATCTTCTAATACCATGACTATCGGCCGTGAAATCTTGCATTCTACAATGTTTATATATATATATATATATATATATATATATATATATATATTAATTTAGTGATACGGACTGTCAACAGCACATATATCTTGCTGCTCATGAGATCCATTTGTAAATAATGCTGTATATATATTTAGTCTAATGAAGTCCTACTACTACTACTCTTTTATTCAAGAGGAAAAGAGGTTTTATCAATAATGTTTTATATAAAAAAAAGATCCGTCACGCAAGAACTGCGTAAACTAAGCGAATTCCTCAGCAAATCGAATTTATTGTCTGATTTTACTAGTTTAAGGAATATAGCTTTATTTTGTTAATTAAACGTACGAAACCAGTTATACTGCGAAAAAATTATAACAACAATAATTAATCGTTTTCTCAGTCAAAATATTAATTTATTCAAGACGTTTCAATCTCCTTATGTGAGATCTCACACAAGGAGATTGAAACGTCGACTTGAATAGATGATTCTTTTGGCTGAGATAACGATTAATTATTGTTGTTACTATTAACTATTCTCAGGGAATAATATTTATACAAAAAAAAAATACATGGCGTCCATTAGGTCAATTTTTAAATAATGAATTTCGAGTAAACTCGCACTCCTAATGGTCAGATTTCGCGGATTTTTGGAAAATTCCTTTCTCCTTATGATTCAATGGAATATATCTAGTTGTTCTTTTTCTTAAACTTAATTTGTAGGATTTTCATCCTGTTTATTTCCAAAATCACTCCTTGGAGGAAGCCGTATTGGATGTGCATTCACTGTCTATCCATCTCTTGGCTGGTCTTCCTCTTGTTTTTCTCCCGTCCATTGGTCTATCTTCTTTAGCTCTTTTTGCAAGTCGGTTTTCTTCCATTCTTTCTATATGACCCTTCCAATATTTTCGTCTATCTATAATAAATTTGGTTATGTCTTGAATATGACATTTGTCCCTAATTTCTGTGTTGTGTATTTTATCAAATAATGTTTTCCCCTGAATAGTTCTTAAGATTTTCATTTCACATATGCTTATTATTTGTTTAGTTTTTGTTGTATCAGCCCTAGCTTCTGCTCCATATACTATAACTGGTCGAATTATCGTTTTGTATATGCGGGTTTTGCTTTCTATTGACATATGTTTGTTGCGCAAAATTAAATCTTTCATATATCCTGATATTTGTGCTGATTTATCAGCTTGTATCTTTACTTCTTTTATTAAATTTTTAGTGTTAGTTATTAATACACGTAAATAATTAAATTCTGACACTTGTTCTATAATTTTTCTTTCCACTTCTAATTTGCATCTTACTCGTTCTTTTGATATTGTTAAGCATTTTGTCTTATTAGTGTTAATTTCCATATTGTATTTTCTGGCATTTATATTAAACTGATGTAAAGATCTTTGTAAATTATCTTCAGATTCTGAAAGGAGAACATCATGTGCGTAACATATTTAGTGAAATCTAGTGTTTCCCATTTTATAACCCAAACGTGGTGGTATGTTTTCAATAATTTTATCCATTATAATATTAAATAAGAATGGACTTAAAGAGTCACTTGCCTGATGCCCTTTGTGAGCGTTTCTTCGGTTTGCTGTTCTTTTACTTTGATTACCGTTTTGCAGTGTGTGTTAATTGATATTATTGCTCTAATCAGTTCATTAGGAATTTCATTCTCTGTGAAGATATGTACAACATCTTCAAGACCAATCAAGTTCGATTGCGAAAAATCGTAAGTTACTGCCGCTAGAGCGATTATTTAATTTTCGCTTCAGAAGAACCCTCACTCATAATGGTCCGATTTTGCTGGTTAACGAACACGATCTTACATTTTTTTATTGATTGCTATATGGGGAGTTTGGTTCCGAAAAAAAATGCTACACCAGAGCGTTAACACGCACGCACACACACACATACGAGTATATATATATATATATATATATATAGTAAAACTTTCTCAAAGCGGAATCTCATGGGATCAATTTTTTCCACATTAGACAAAATTCCGCATTATAAAAAAACTAAAATTGATTAAAAATGTTATACTATAGAGTACCGTATATGCCTTTTTATCTAGCTTGGATTAATTGTAGTTCCGCTGCCTATGAAAAGTGAAGTATAGTTTGTATGAGATACTTCGGCGGTAACGCGTGAAAAAACGGTCCCGTTTCGTCGCCGTTAAAAATGTCTCTTAGGTGCGTATCCTGAAACTAAAGTATGCAGTTCCGGTTTCGGCTCATTAACTACACTTTCGTCTACATACTTTGACTCTCCACAAATTTCATTTCACACTACGTTAAGTCGAGTCAACCTGAAGATGCCTTGAAATCGTTATTCCCTAGGAATATAGCAACAGCTAGAGTTTGACTTTGGAGCATCGGTCCGGAAATTTTGAGATTTATCTTCAATCACGTTCACTTTTCGTTTAATGGCAATGATACATACGTTTAGCCATCTTTATTTCGTAAATTCAGAACGCTACCTGTGCAACATCGGTCTCAGAACTTAAACTAATTTAAGATTTTACAGTGCAATGGTTATTTGCAAGACAAGTATCTGTATTTCGCATTATGGGTGTGCAGTGAGGCCGAAATAAAATTTCAGGTACAGATAGAATCTGTACATTCACCCGGCGGCTGGAAATCATTCCTTATTGTTTTTTGGCATAACGGAAATTCAATTAAATTGAAACTAATTTATTTTTCTGTCTTTCCGCCTTATAAACTTTTTTCATGAATTGTATAAAAATATAATTTCGTTTCCGCGTTGGACAGATTCCGTTTTATACAAAATAAATACACGTAAAATTACTATTATTTCGCCGGGACCAATAAATTTGTTCACATTGGACACATTTACGCATTATTCACGATCCGGATTAAACAAGTTTTACTCCATATATATATATATATATAGTTATAGTAATTAATCAGCGTTTATATATATATATATATATATATATATATATATATATATATATATATTGTGGTATAATGAAAATAAAACAACTAAAGATAACATATATGAATGTAAGATAGGAATAGATATGATAACAATGGAAGAAATATATATGATAACAATGGAAGAATTAGAAGAAGTACTGAAAACAACAAAGAACAGAAAGGCAGCTGGAATAGACGGAATTAATATGGAATTAATAAAATATGGAGAATTTTTTTTTAAACTGAGATTATTACATTTTTTAAATTTATGTTGGAAACAAGCAACAATACCAGAAACCTGGACAACAGCAATAGTACAATCTATTTTTAAGAAAGGAGAACGTAACGACTGCAACAACTACAGAGGAATAAGCATTTTAACTACAGGTTATAAAATATACTCAAGAATCTTAACATTTAGGTTAAAACAAAAGCAGAGGTGATGTTAACAGAAGAACAAAGTGGATTCAGACCAGGGCGTTCATGTATGGATAATATATTTACGATAAAAGAATTTATAAACAAAAGAAGAGAATATAACAAGGAAACACACACAGCTTTTATTGATTTTGTCAAGGCATTTGATAAAGTAGACAGAGGAAAACTCTGGACAATTTTAAAAGAAAAAGGAATTCCGAAACACTTAATAGCAGCTATAAAGAGTTTGTACTGGAACACAAATTTTGTTATAAAAACTAGAAATGAAGTAAGTAAAAATAAAATTCATACTAATCAAGGAGTTAAACAAGGATGCAGTATCTCTCCAGTTTTATTTAACCTATACATCAATGATATAATAGAAAAATGGAACGAAGAAACAAATAAAGGAATAAAATTAGATAAAACCACATTACTTGAAAACATTATTATACGCTGATGACCAGGTAATAATAGCAAATACAGAAGACGAACTTCAAAGGAATATTTTTAAACTACATAATATATGTGAACAATATAATCTCAAAATATCCATAGAAAAAACTAAGGTAATGGGCATTCCAAGGGAAAAATCAAATCAGATCGAAAATAGTAATAGGAAACAAAATCATAGAACAGGTGAACCATCTCAATTATCTAGGATGTGACATTTCATTTAATTATGATAATGATATAAATAATAAAACAGCAAAATTCCAGGGAATATGTGGTACGATAAAACGATCACTAAATAACAAAACAACAAGAGAGACCCAATTTAAATTTTATAAAATGTTGGCAGTACCGGTACTGCTCTATGGATCAGAAGCCTGGATACATAAAAAACAAGATCTACGTAGGATAACGGCGGCAGAAATGAAATTTTTGAGATCTGTTAAAGGGTGCACTAAGGAAGACAGAATCAAGAACACAGAAATAAGACAAGAACTTGAAATATTTGCAATAACTAATAAAATAGATACATATAGACAAAAATGGAAGCAACACATAGATAGAATGAATGAAGATAGATATCCAAAACAAATAACAAAATACAAACCTAAAGGCACCCGATATGTGGGCAGACCTAGAAAGAGATGGGCTGAAGTCGGAACGGGTCAACAGACCTAATCCATGAATGCAGATGATGATGATATATATATATATATATAATCGATAGTTATTATGTATAATTATCAATAGTAGAAATTCAGTATAAGATTAATAATAACTGCAATAAGAAGTCTATATGTAGAAAATAAAATAACAATAGAAACTGGAGGCAAAAATAAAAACAATATAACAGCAACAATAAATAGAGGTGTAAGAAAGGAATGTCCACTTTCATCCTCCATTTTTAATATTTATATTGACGATATCTTATATAATTGGCAGATAAATTTGGACTCACATTTCAAAATAAGAGATAAGATGTTAGATACCTTACTTTTTGCAGACCACCAAGTTCTAATATCTAGTTCAGAAGATGGTCTACAGAAATCGCTCTTTCAGTTAAATAACATTATACAGAAATATAATTTCAAAATATCAGTAAGTAAAACGAAAATCCTAGCTTTTAAGGGATCAGATACCGTAAGAGCTAAAATAATTCTGGAGTGGAAACCCATTGAACAAGTGAACCATTTTAAATACCTGGGTTATGAAATCTCCTATTTTAAAACTGAAGATCTATTAAACAAACTTAATAAATTTAATTATATATGTGGAACAATCAAAAGAATATTTAAAAGCACAAGAAAAGAAACAAAACTTAAATTTTATATAGTAGTGGCAGTCCCCTTACTATTGTATGGTAGTGAATTTTGGGTTTTAACTAATAGAGATGAGAAGATCATAGATGGAGCTGAAATGAGATTTCTGAGAAGTGTGGCTGGTTGCAAACTTCTAGATAAGAGAAGAAGTGAAGATATTAGAAATGAGCTAAATATCTTTAAAATCTTAGATAGAATAAAATAATCTAGAAAAAATGGAAAGAACATGTTCAAAGAATGGAAGATGATCGCATTCCCAAAATTATACTTAAATACAAACCAAAAGGACGCGGGAATGTTGGTAGACCGAAGAAGAGATGGATCCAACTTTTGAATGAGAATCTATGAGACCGGAACAAGCCACATGGGCTTAATCCGTGATTGATGATGATTATTATTAATTATATATATGTGTCATGTTCATGAAGATTTAGAATTTTTTTAAATATTTTCACGAGGTTAAATTCAAAAATGCAGATATACCACAAGAATGGAAGACAAGCATTGTTATACCCCTGTTCAAGAAAGGAGACAAGAGAAAAATGGACAACTATAGGGGAATCAGTTTGTTAAACACATGCTACAAAATTTATGCAGACATTTTAAATGGAAAATTGAAAAGTTTCAGCGAAAAATTCCTTATGGAATGTCAAAATGGATTTAGGAAAGGACGATCTTGTATTGATTCAGCATTTTCTGTTAAATTATTGCTTGAAAAAAGAAGAGAATTCAACTTAGAAACACATTTTGCTTTCATAGATTTTGAAAAAGCATTCGACACAGTCAAGAGATCAAAACTCTTAAATATATTGGAAGACAGAAATATACCAAATTTACTTCTGCAGAACATACAAAATATTTACAAAGATAACACCATAAAGATTAAATTAAATAACAGATTTTCTGAAGAAGGAATTATAAATCGTGGTGTGAGACAAGGCTGCCCCCTATCCCCAACACTCTTTGCAATTTATATCAATGAAGTAATATGTTGCTGGAACAAAAAATATAAATTTGGAATAAGAATATCAGAAAATAGAAAATTAAACACCATATTGTTTGCAGATGACCAAATAATAATAGCAAATTCCGAAGATAATCTACAGAAAGGTCTGTATGAACTTAACAAAATTACAGAAGAATATGGATTAAAGATATCTACAGAAAAAACAAAAATTATGGCATTTCAAGGTGTAGATCCTGTCAGAAGTAAAATTGTACTGGACAACAAAATTTTGGAGCAGGTGAATAATTTTACATATCTAGGATGCAATATCTCATATGAAGAAGAAAAGGATGTAAATGCAAAAATATCTAAATTTTTAAGAATTTTAGGGTCAATAAATTCTATCTTCAAGCCACAGTTAGTCCAAAAGCATTCAAGATTAAAAGTGTATAAAACACTGGCTCTTCCAACTCTTTTGTATGGTAGCGAAGTATGGACGTTGAAACAGAAGGATATACAGAGACTTAGATCTGCTGAAATGAGATATCTTCGGAGGACTGCAGGATACACACTACTAGATCACAAAGAAAAATGAAGACATCTTAGAAGAATTACACATGGAATCTTTAGAAAACAAAATTTCTGATTATAAGTCAAGATGGATGCAACATGTTCATCGAATGGAAGATCACAGAATACCCAAACAAATGTTAAGATATCAACCTGCAGGAAGAAGAAGACCAGGACGTCCACTCAAAAGACTTTTGGATGGTGTTTCTCTTGAGGCCGAAACAGGTCAACAAATGACCTAAATTCGTGAATGTACTATGATGATGATGATGGTTCATTTCCTTCGGAATTCATTAATAAGGGAATTTCGTCTGACTTCTAGGAATTACAGAGAATTGAATGCTAATCAAATGATTCCTTCAGCCATGATATCCTATAAGGACATTTTTATTCGTACTTGAAATAATGAATAGTCTCATGACTGTTGTAATACAAGGCTTGTTATCTGACGTGCTGTATCAACAAACATATCTCGTACTAATTCATTGTTCGCATTCATTTGAATTTCATAACATTTTGTTTATTCTGGCTCATTGTACTTTCTTCCGTATCATTACTGAGCATTATTTTCGCCCTAGAAAATAGCAATTAACATTAACTAATTCCATTAATACAGTTCCTCTCAACGTATAGGTACTTTAAAGTTTCACCGGGTCTTAGACAGTGGTACAACTTGTCGGGAGATGCATTTTAACTATGGGCCGCAAACATACTTTTTTGACCACGCAAGGACATGGAGGACCTCCCCGAATAAGTGATCATCTCAATATCAGGGCCTCCTCCAAGACAACACAACATTAAGACGAAACACACCATTCACACACATTCATACCAAACATGGCGAATATTATAATCATGATTATGATGACTAGATGATGTTCGGGGACCGTTTGGGCCTTAAAGTTTCTCGAAATTTGTCTTACAGGTGAGAAAAACCCCGAAAAAAGAACCATCACTCAGGAAACTTGTCCCGACTGGGGATCGATCCCGGGCCCGCTGCGTACGAGGCAGCGACGCTACCCCGAGACCACAGCGGTGGATAACAGTTACTAATTAAAAATGATCCACGCTGTGCTTTCTGGGCCACGTCGTTACCTCGTATACAGCGGGCTTAGGTTCTATTTCCGATCGGAACAAATTTCTTGGGTGGAGATTTTTTAATGGTTTTTCCTTACCTGTAAGACAAATGCCAGAAAACTTAAGACTCAAATAATACCTTAACCAATCTGATCATTATAATCATCCTATCATATTAGCCTTGTTCAGTATGAATGTCTGGAAGGTTCATGCTGTATTAGAGGTGGCCCCACATTGAGTTGATCTCTTATTCGGGGAGCCCCTCAAAGTCCTTGTATGGCCAAAAAAGTAAATACAGTGAAAATTGATCGTACAGTTAAACTTTTTTTACTGAAAGTCCATAATATTGCTAATCGATAAACATAATTAGTATAAAATTATGTTTCATAATATGTTTCATGGTAGTTTATTATTAACATACAAACATAGTTACATTTCATATTATATGAGCTTGAAAATAAACAAATACAGGACTATTCAGAAACAAGGAACAGACTTCAAACATTTATTTCTTCCTAACTGCAAAAAATAGAAACACAATTCCAACGTTCGTAGAAAGAGAAAACATTGAAGTTCCGATCACGGCCGCAATGGCGCTGTTGCTTGAAGCTACGGTCACGATCGCAATGGCGCTGTTGGATTGGAAGAGGAGGAGCAGAAGAACTTCATCGCCGGTGGCCTCCCATGTCACCAGACCTAACCCCGTGCGATTTTTATCTGTGGGGTTACGTAAAAGACCGTGTTTTTACCTCCCCTCCCATGCATGACACTCTAGAAAATCTGCGACATCGAATTTTTGAAGCTGTGAATTCGATAACTAGAGACTAGCTGATTTGTGTATGGCAAGAAGTGAGCCACCGTTTTGATATTTGTCGTGTAACACATGGTGCTCATATTGAAAGCATAAAATTGTGAAATTTAAACTTTTCTCTTTCCAGGAACATTGGAATTGTGTTTCTATTTGTTGTAGTTTGGAATAAATAAATGTTTGAAGTCTCTTCCTTCTTTCTGAATAACCCTGTATAAGCCTAGACATTATTCTACGAGTAATAGATGAGTGTACAGTGCCCACTCCCTTCCCTTATAAAGTCTTCACAACATACACAGTTACAAGTGCACTTTTGGATCTATGGTATGACACTGTAAAAAATGCGAGAGGAACGGCAATGGAGGAGTTCATCATGGAAAACCAGCTCTAATCTGATCAATGATGACTATGGAATTATGATCTTTGGAACGCTTAGAGGTTAAAGTAATGTTGACCTGACTATCTCAAATGGCAGAATGGTGACCTGCGGCGGAGAAGAAAGTCTAGAAGATCACAAGATAATAACATTTAAAATAGAAAAAACAGGATATGTTGGCAACATGTACGAGTTCCGAGGAAAAAGATACATAGTTAAAAATAATGATTATAGCGGACTGCAACATAACCTTCCAGAAGAGACAAAAGCACATTTGAACTGCACTACACCGTGGATGCTAGAGAACTGGACAATGAACATTTCAAGATTTTGATAGATTTATAAATTCTATAGAGATCTATATAGAATAGTATAGTTTTATAACGAATATTGACCAGATTAATATTTTTTTATTCAATGCCCCAGGTTGTCGTTTTGACATTTCTGGTGTTTTCTCCTGACATTGGTAATTGTAACCCACTTCTGATGTTGGGGCGCCTAGAAGGCTGAATGGTATGTTGTCAACATACCAGCCCAATGAGACATCTAGCAGTAACTAAGGTATTACTAGAATGAAGAGATCGGTAAATTTTTCTTTGAGGCCATTTTATTCAGGATTAAGGGTCTTTTACGAGCCTGAAAATCTTAAGACTCGAAACCCACGGCTTAGAATCCCTCCCGGAGGACTTGCTCCTTGAATTTTTCCATCCTAAAAAGTCCATCGTCCCTGGCCGGGTTTGAACCCACGTCCCTCGAGACCAGAGGCAAGGAGCATAACCACTAGTCCACCGCGGCATGGGAGCGGAAAAATGGACTATGATTTTAAAGATTAAGTGGTAATTGCAATTCACAGAAATGCATTTTTAATATCAGCACGATCCTGTAAAGTAAACAGGATTAGAAATTAAGCCATAAGGTAAAATACAAATTTTAAATATCAATTTATTAAATTCATAGAAGCGAAACAATTAGAGCGGTTTAAACATGTGAAGGGGATGGATGCAGATAGGCTGTCAGTATGACATTTCCCTTACTAATAAGGAAGAAACTTATAAAAAACCTAAGAAAAATTGTCATTACCGAGATCAAATAGGCCCAGTTCATGTGAGGGAACGACATTATCACTAGACTATATCGGTGTGAACGGTATATATTGTCTCAAATGTAAATGAAATTTGACCGATCTCCTGGTGGGTAAGTTCCGATCATCCGAACGTCTGACAAAGATAATATACTGAACGAATGAATGGAATTGATTGCCTTTTTTTTCAAAAGAGAGGAAAGACATTTGTATTTACATTGCGCACGGGCCTGCTTGGTCGTACGTGCATTATTTTTCCATGAATAATTTTTTTAAAAAAATGATCATAATATAAACACATACCTACATGGCTACACACCTGTATCTACAATGTGTGTGTGTATATATATATATATATATATATATATATATATATATATATATAAATCTATGTCTACACTATATACACAATAATGCACATCTACACTCATCCACGAAAAGACCATGTGTATATATATATATAAACGTTTCATTCTGTATATCAATAATTAAAAAATGCTACAGAACAAATAAAAAATAAAAGAGAGAAAAAAACACACACATATACATGCACACACCCCCACACACATATCCCCCCGTACCTGCAGACATCAAATGCATTATTAAGCTATTCAACTTATCAAGACTACTTATTATATAACCTAATTGAAGATCGAAAACAAAGACTATATTGAGATTCTTATTATTGATAATACATATATCCTTATTGATCTCCAATTTTACTTTACCTTAATTTCCTTACTGTACCCAACAATTTGCATGTTTTCACTTCACTCTCGATCCGTCATAAAAGATCCCAGCACACTACTCTCCCACGATCTGACCTGAGAAATCTCTCCGGCAGCAATTGTAATCTAAGTTGCTCTGTCTCTTTACAGAATGCTATAATATATGACAAAGATAATATAGTTCGAATCAAGTATGTGTAAAACATCCACTATATACCAAATCTGTCCGCGTATGAATACCACTACATGAAACTAGCACAAAAAGGAAATTAGCATTTGACTGACGGTCGTCAAATTCCGTGTCAAGTTTGTATGTGTTTTCTTGGCATTAAATTACTCACCCGGTAGGTAATCCATATCCTCGTGTGGACGAAAATGTATATATGTGATCCAGAGATGAAATCCCCTCCCATTTAAGATCTATGAGGCACATATAAATATCTGCAGAAAGATTAATAAACTAAGACAGAACGTGAGTGTGTGTGTGTGTGTGTGTGTGTATGTGTGTGTGTGTGTGAGAGAGAGAGAGAGAGAGAGAGAGAGAGAGAGAGTTTCGTTAACGATATATTTAAGCTAAATGAATGATTTAACAGCATAGATATTTATAATTATGCATGACACATTACCAAGTCAATCTACTGCATGCTATGCATACAAGGTTTCGTTCTCATATTCCCCTATTCTGTCTTATCTAGAGTTACTGGAGGTAAACAAAATAATGGGTATGCAGTTCAAATATTTATTAATATGACATAGAATCACTATCAGTCTTTAAAACAGCTGCAATTATTATACTTGCAATATATTCTTACTACGTATGAATGCATCTGGCACCATACTTTTTAGAGACTTTCATATATTTCCTTAAGATAGGAAGGCGGTGGAAATTTTATTCCTGCTCTAGTTTTCAATTCACACCATATTCCCTCAGTAATATTTAAATTTGAATATTGACCTGGCCATGGTGGACGTCTGATTTCTCTTTTATGCTCCTTAAATCAGTATGAGTAGGGAAGTTGTCATCTTGAAATATAGCATTATCTGAGGGGAACAATGTTTATACTATTGAATATACATGGTTCCCATAGAATGCCTCATAGATAATTCACTGTGAAGATAGGATCTACAGAATACCAGGATATAACTGCTAAAATCATTATACTGATCTACCACCATGTTTAAGTGTAGGTACTAAGAGGTCTGTACTGTAAGCTTCTTTTGGTTTTTTCAGATATATAGGCCTATCGTATCAATTGTATGAAAGAAGTATTAATGTTGATTTATGAGACCACATTAATTTTTCCAATCATCAGGAGCCCAGGACTTGATTTCATAGTTTGGAATCAGTAGTTAACTAAATAAGGCACTGTCATAAATACCTAATGTGTGCAGCTCTCTCTACTCGCTGTTCGCGGGAGGGAAAGGTGGACATACCGTGGTGAGAATTTAGAAAACGTTAAAAACTTTGTCTACTTGGGGATGACTTTGACAATGAATGGAAAATGGACGAGACACATCGAGAATGCAACAATGAGAGCTAGGAGCCGGACAAGCGAAATGCTTACTAATATGTCAAAATTGCGAAACATACCGATGCGTACACTAGAACAGGTTTATTCTTCGACTGTGAGAGCGACCATGCTGTATGGCTCAGAATTATGGGGTTGGGAACGAACGGGGACACTAGATAAAACTCAACCTATGTTTCTTAAGAAAGTGATGAGATTAGCAACGGGAACTTCAAATTGTGGCATACTGAAAGAATTCGGTACATTTTCGGACACAATAAGGTGCAAAATTATGACTATTAAGTATTGGTTGGACATAATAAACGGGAATCAGGACTCGCTTAGAGCAGAGTGTTACAATGAACAGAAAAGGCAGTGTGTTTCGGGAGATTGGGTAATCGGTGTAGAGAGGGGATTGAAGGGCATAGGGATGGGTTGGGTATGGGAGAGGAGTTCGCGGAATAATATAAATATTTGGAGGACAGTTAAGAAGAGACTAATCGATATAGACAGACAGTATATAGAAGCAGAGTGTAGCCAGAAAATATCGCTCACCCTGCAGACGGAACTGAAACTTTCGTGGGGAAGGGAGAAATATTGACTCTTTGGATGGGGATGATAGAAGTGCTATTGCATGGTTTCATTTGGGGGGATGGATGGCCCATAATTTAATAAATGAAGAAGGCATTAAACTATGCCCACTATGCGATGACCATGAAAACTGTTAGCCTTTTCTAGCATTCTGTATCGAGACAAAACAACTTAGATTACAGATGCTGCCGGAGAGATTTCTCAGGTCGGATCTAGGGAGAGTGGCGTGTTGGGATCTTAGAAGGACGGATCAAGAGTGAAATAAAAAACATGCAAATTTTTGGGTACAGTAACAAATTTGAAATAGCACAAAATTGTATCTTAAGGATATAGGCCTATGTAGTATCAATAAGAAGAATCTCAATATGGTCTTTGTTTTCGATCTTTAATTATATTATATAATAAGTAGGTCTGATAAGTTGAATAGTCTGAAAGTGTATTTGATGCCTGCAGGGTCGGGGGAGGGTGTATGAGCGTGCGGTGTGTATATGTGTGGAGGTGTGTAGGTGTATGTGTGTGTTTTTTTTTTCTAATTTGTTTTCTAGCATTTTTTTAATATTAATGCACGGAATATGGATGAATGTAGATATGTATTATGTGATGTAGTGTAGACATAGATTTTACTTATATGTAGCCTGTTATTGTTTTTTGATACAGGTGTATTTGTAGGTATTTGTTTATGTTATGATTAGTTTTATTTTTTATTCATGGAAAAATAATGCACGTACGGCCAAGCAGGCCCGTGCGCAATGTAAATGCATATGTATTTTCTTTATTCTGAAAAAAAAGGCAATAAATTCCATTATTTACTCGCTGTTCTGCTATAAACTGGTTCTCTTAACGTGTATTTATTTTCACAGTCACTTTATCTGGAGTAGTTTTATGATTTTGTTACACAATCCTCTTCAGAATTCTCATGTATTTTTCATTTAGTCTCTGTTTGTGATCGCTGTTCGTTTTTGCAGAATGTTTTATATTTAGACAATAATGCAGACATAAACTTAGAAACTGTGCTCCTAAAAAATCCTAGTTATTTGTCAGTCTGTCACTGGAGCTCCAGCTAACCAGGCACAATAATTTGTCCTTTTCGAAAATCACTTAGGTCAGACACCATAACCCTGGTCTCACAGCTACAATATTTATATGTAGGGCCTACATATCCTATCGATACTTTTAAAATTCATAACGGAACACCGTTGAGGTTACTATGTAAAATTTACAGTATCCAAAGTTGAGGAAGACTGAGATCTCAGGTATTCTATTTTTTATATTGTTAATTTTATATCTTCTATGTTAATAAACATTTTTATAATGGAGAAATACTTTTATTTTTGGAAGAAGAAATGCTGTGGAGTTATGTGCACTACAATCATGGTCCTATATCTCCATTTATGAGAGAAGAGCATCAGTAAGAGCTGTTAACCGGACACGATTATTTTCAAACAGCTTTTCACTTCATTCCTACCCTCTCCACCTCATCATGGACTGTTCGATTCCAGATGTCATGTGATCGTACTCTATTTCTGGCTCCCTGAGGGTTCCAGTCAAAGGCACGTTTTTCACAAAGGCAGGAATTTCCTAAGAGTGTGACCTATCCAGTGACATTTCCTCCTAATTTTGACCTCATCGGCCCCTCGTCAGCTTTATCCCATAAGACTTTGTCATTTGCAAATTCAGGCCATGTATATTGAATATTCTACGCAAACAACGATTTATAACTGCAGTTTTTGTTGCATTTTTTTGTTATTCCATCAGGTTTCTGATCCATATAATAATATAGATTTAACATTTCTGCTGAATAATTATTTTAAGTTTAGTATTTCTTAAAATACTTTTATTTTTTAGCTATTTCTCAGAGCCATAAAGACAATATAAGTATACTAGGTTCAGAGTAAATATCCGAAAGAAAATAATGTATTTCTGACAAAACCGGCATGTTAGCCAAGTTAATGAAAATAAATGCATTAGGAAAGTGGTGCTTGCATTATTTTGTCTATTTTGTTTTACCATCTGCATAGACAAGTGAGAGTGAGTGTATGTGTGTGTTTGAACGATCCATTTAAGTTTAATGAATTATTTAACTGCATACATAAAATTATCCATTATGCTAATGAGACAAAGTCAGCCTGTTACATGCAACACTTACAAGGTTATGTTCTTCATATTCTCCTATTATTTCCTATTTAGACTTGTTTAATAATACTTCAGAGTTTTAGATACGCTGGGTTATTTTATTCCAATAACCCTATATCATTTCTTCAGGTAAAGGTAAAGTGATCTCACTACGGGCTTTAAGAGGCCCTTGGGGTTGTAAGAGGCTAAGGCTCTCACATTTCTGGCAATAAATTCCAGCCTGCTTGTTAGGTCTGCATAACGGCCGTCTTTATCCCCACAACTTACGTTTGGTACTCATTTCCATTAGACATTGAATCGACGCCAGGATCATGGTGCCGCCGCAAATTTTAGGCAAGTTAAAAAATATTGGCCCCATCGGGATTTAAACCCGCGATCTTCCTGCTTGAATCATATTGCCTTAACCAACTTCACTACGACGTGCCCCCATGTTTAATCCCAGGTTTATTAGAAATTGCAAAAATATTCTACCGAATTAAGGGAAGACAACTGTGATGGGGAAGTGAAGTAACTAATAATAATAATAATAATAATAATAATAATAATAATAATAATAATAATAATAATAATAATAATAATAATAATAACAATAACAATAAGATAATGTAATTAGTAATTACTTACATTAATGCATGTTTGTGTTAATTAATAGGTCTAACGGGCTACACTTAAATCATTCAATCTGAATATCATCATCAACATTTTAGACGTTCTTGATTGCTTCGTCTGACTCTGTGACCTTTAGATTTATACTGGAATATCTTAATGGTAAACGATTTGAATCAATTTTGTGAAGACGATTTAATTAGATATTTTAATATGTTTGGATATCTTCTACTGTTTACAAATTTTAACCTTTACCGAACGTAACATTCAGCTTTTTATCCAACATACTCCGACCTAAAAGAAGTAATCAAAATCGCATCTGTGAAGCTTGTAATTTGGTTTTATGTCTAGATTTCATAATCCAGCTTTCACTGCTATATTCTAGCGAAACTTTTCTGTCCTATTGTGTAATAGTAATTTTATTTCTATGGATATTTGTTACCCAAACTGTTGTTTCATGATTCCATTAAAAACAAATTATAGAAATGTAGTAAGATAAATATTATTTTATTATATTTCTGTAATTTGAAGTCAGTATGATTCTTTGTTTCAGATATTAAGTGCCCAAGGTAATTAAGTTCGGAAACTTGTTAATTATTATTATCATCCAATTATATTTAAGCGTCATTAAATTTGTTCAGCACATGGGTTCCTATAGAATAGGACTAGTTAGATTAAATACTTTTAATATCATATTTACAATGATTGGAGTATGGTGAAAAAGGGGTAATTTGGCAATCATTTACACATTTTATTGATTTTAGGTAATTATTAATCTCGAAATTTTATCACAATTAATAGAAAATATCTGTCAGAATCCAATCAATAAAATGTGTAAATTTCACCGCAGCATCATTGAAAATACTACATTTTCATCCAGTTACTGTACATAAGTAGCCTATAATTTGGTAACATATAAGTTTAATTTTGCAATAGTGTTAAAATTGAAGTTTCAGTTCTATTCATTTTGTAATTTATACTAATTGCACTTGAATTTGTTTCTTCACCGTTTCATGCCTTCGCAATGTTTATGGTACCATTTTAAATTCCCCGCTCTTATAATTTGAGAAAAGGCCATCACATGTTCCGCAAGAGTCTGCGTCGCTGTTTTCAATGGACTACTCTTGGTGAAATGCAATCTTCGTTTTCACCTAGGTTTAGGCACTGTTCGCTGGGGTTCAGGTGCTGGATCCTAAGGTTCGATCCCCACATTTTGTTGAGTATTGCTACCGGATGATCCAGGTGTTACAGAATCAAACACATGACAGTTTCCTGCACCAGACTGCTTCTTTCAAACACATTGAAAGGCTTGAGGTATTTGAAGAACCTTAGTTTGGGGGATCCGTTGTTTCATTGGAGTTCATTCTTGCCCCGTATGTTTGATCTAGCAATGCATCCCTATTGAAGAGATAAATTCCTGTTGTACAAAATCCGCTTTTGATGTTCTTTATTGCCATTCCCTCGTCATAAGCAGGTATAAATAGTTCATGAAACCGTTTCTCATGGGCTCCCGTCCACGTCTCTTCATGAGCTCCTTCACTTCCTTCGCCCATGATATTTTCTTGGGACCGAATACAGAGACGTCAAAAGGCTGCAGCAAATTAATTGTATGTACAGGACACGTTACGAAAATGAGGCCATTTCCCTCCATGAATTTATTGATTTCGACGGATACATGGCTTGCATGGTAATCCAAAAGGAAAATTGCAGTTCTGGTAACTGGGGTAGCCGCAACAAACTATTTTAGGAACTGAAGGAAAAAAATCTGAATTAATCCAGCCGTTTATTGAAACACAAAGCATGGAATTGAATGAAACATTGGCTTTCAATTCATTGCTCAGTCTCAGACCCTTGAAATGATCGTAAAAGGGCCTGTTTGCCACTGGCATTGACAGCTGGCAGATGTTTGGAAGTTTCACTGCGTTCTGTTGGAGTTTGCTGATACACTCTATTCAGGCCCTTGAGGAACATAATTTTTGCAGGCTTCATCATGTAAGAAAACCCAGTTTCGTACATGTTTCAAAAACGAGCAGATCATGCTTCTCCAATGTCAAGTACCGGTTTAGCTTCTTATAAAACTCGTAATTAGATTGTTTATTTGTTGCCCCGGCTCTGCTCACGGAGAGATGTTCTGGTAATCTCATTTCTAGTCGATTGCAATCACGAAATTAGTACCACCAGTTCCATCCAACTAAGCCTTACTTAAGGTTGAACGGATTTTTTCGTCCACAATTAGACAATGTTGAAAGTCTGTTCTCGTATGGCAGTAGCTGTCAAACTGAAGCCAGTTTCTTGTATTTTCCAGTCGTAGCCTGCTAGACCTTGCTCTTCCTCGACAGTAAGAACAATAAGTCTTCCCATTTCACATTAGGAATGTCATTCGGTCCCGAAGAAATACTCTTAAACGTATTGAAAGAGACATTTAACTCTTTTGATGCTTTAAAAATTGACCGTCCTTCCTTCAATACGTATCTGACTTTTTTTAATCTACCTTGGGGTATTTGGTATATTTACTCCTTTCCCTGGCATATCTGCAACATAAGAAATCCTACAATTGAAAGTAAACTCCATGTAAACTCTGTCTTATCATCTTACCAGAGTGTAAAAATGTGAAATAGTGTTTGTTTTTAACGTTAGTTGGCAGGAAGTGACGATATTTGTTTTCCATAATTTCCTCAAAAAAAAATGTAAATGTAAGAAAATCCTCTCAGAAAATAAGATTTTAACTTTGCAACAATTGACAGTGAAATTTGCTACAACTCACCTGATTCAGTGGATGTTTCTGTACGCTTGAAATATTGTACACTCAAATAACACAATAAGTACTCTATGAACGAGCACTTTTCTAACGACGACGAACAGTTCTTCTCTATGCTTACTACAACCCTCTAAAAATCTGAAACGTTAATTGAGGCGGTTAGAATCAAAGAGGTATAAGTGCATTTTTGCAATATTGAGAAAAACAGGTTCAAAGTTGAAGTCGTATAAGAAAATCATAGGTAATTGAAAATATTAACAATAATTATATATCTACTCCTAACGCATATACTTATATCCATTTGTCACTAAATAAAATTATGCTTCGAGAATGTAATAATGCACCAAACTCTTTTCTTTTTTGCGAAAAAAATAAATTACACTCCTTTACTTCTAACCGCCTCAATTTACAACGTCTTCATCCCGATATAGTGTGCACCAGCGATAAACCACAAATAGTTCCAAAAAAATTTCACCGATCAAAGCACTCCAAACATCTCACGACCAACACCAAAACTAAGATAAAATATGTTACGATACTACTACTACTACTACTACTCCATGGGGCGACAGATTAACTGAAACTCCAAATTGTACGATTTTGCTGGTTAACAAACTCGAGCTTACTTATAAGTCGAGTTTGGTTCCGAAAAAAATTGTAGCCGCTATAGCATTAAGAGACACACACAAGATATATATATATATATATATATGTGTGTGTGTGTGTGTGTCTATGTAGCACATACGAAGTTGAATACGGCCCTAATTGGCGCGGCTACGATTTCCCTTTTGAATAATTAATAAATTTTATTAATGCATCCGCGGGTTCCAAGGTTGAGCCTTTTAGCACCGCTAATTTTGAAGGAGGTTCCGAAATAGAATGATAAAAATGGTACTAGGCCTATATCTAATATATAGAAATTAATGTTTGTTTGTTCGTATTTTATGCGCGGTCATACCGTTGATCCGATTTTGATGGAGTTTTTTGCAATATGTTCAGGAGATTCCCGGGATGAACGTAAGCTATAAGAGAGTGGTGATACTCAACTCCTACGCCCTTACAAATTACCCTTTGTAGTGAAAAACGTGAAAAATGATCCTTTTTTGACGCTTAAATGGCTTACGCTGCTAAATAATAGCTAATACACAACATTAATTTACACAGAATTGAATATCTAAAATAAAACTCTACAAAAAAGTCCGCGACAGCATATGTTTATCTTTTACAGATAACACGCAATAGCCATTTTTACACGCTTTATATTAGCTTGACCTGTATCTATCTATCTATCTATCTATCTATCTATCTATCTATCTATGTAACTGAATCTTTCATCGCGTTTTTCACCCACTTAAAATAATTGGATCGACTTGAAATTTTGTATACTTGTAAAGGACCCGTGACAATACAATAATTTCCTATTTATTTTCTAAAATCCTGGCCAGAATCATCAGAAAATCAAAAAAAGTGTTTTTGTATTTATGTAACGGAATTTTTGAACCCGATTTTCACCCACTTAGAAACATAGGCTAGACTTGAAACTTTGTATACTTGTAAAGGACCCGTGACAATACAATAATTTCATATTCATTTTCTAAAATCCTGGCCAGAATCATCAGAAAATCAAAAAAATTGTTTTTGTTAATTGTGGTTAACGGAATTTTTGAACCCGATTTTCACCCACTTAGAGATATTGGACCGACTTGAAACTTTGTATACTTGTAAAGAACCCGTGACAATACAATAATTTCATATTTGTTTTCTAAAATCGTGGCCAGAATCATCATAAAATCAAAAAAAGTGTTTTTGTATCTATGTAACGGAATCTTTGAACACGATTTTCACCCACTTAGAAGCATTGGATCGACTTGCAACTTTGTATACTTGTAAAGGACCCGTGACACTATAATAATTTCATATTTTATTTCTAAATTTCTGGCCAGAATCATCAGAAAATCAAAAACATTAAAACTGGTATAATAGGTTACGAACTTGTCGACTTTTTAGTCAATCGTTGTCAGAGCTCAGTTGGTAGAGCGGTGAACTAGTGGTATATAGTTTCAGTAATCCATAGGTCTCTGGTTCGAGTCCGGCTGGGGAGGGTTTTTTTTTAGAAAAGTAATAATTTTAGCTCATACTACAATAGTATGGAATTTAAATATATTTACATTCTTATTTTATTCTGTAAAATATTAAAACTAAAAAATAAAAAATAAATAATAGTTTTAAAAAACTAAAACAGCACGCTTTATTAGAAAATCGAACTCAAAAATGAAAAATAATTTTAATTTCCAACACGCTTGGGATAAATTTAAAGTGGTCAACAAAAAATCTTCTCCAACACATATAGAATAAAACTAGAATTATCAACAAAAAGAAAATAATTTTACCATCAAAAGCGTGGGGTGCCTTTTATGATTTTTACATGTTTCTTCTTAGAGACTTTACTTTTACCAATATCTGTTTATTATCAAATATATTAATTGATATAGAGCACCCCACGCTTTTGATGGTAAAATTATTTTCTTTTTGTTGATAATTCTAGTTTTATTCTATATGTGTTGGAGAAGATTTTTTTGTTGACCACTTTAAATTTATCCCAAGCGTGTTGGAAATTAAAATTATTTTTCATTTTTGAGTTCGATTTTCTAATAAAGCGTGCTGTTTTAGTTTTTTAAAACTATTATTTATTATGTTTCATTGATGCCAAGGAGATGGGGGTAAGTAGATTCTCGGGCAAGCATGTGCTGCCATACCATTCATCCGATTGTCATGGGGCTTTTTGCAAAATGTTCAGGATTTTCCCGGGAAGATTATAGGTTATAAAGGAGTTTTAATGCTCAAGCCCTTCACCCTTAAAAATCACCTTCTGTAGTGAAAAAAAAACGTGAAAAAATGTCGCTTTTTGTAAGCTTAAATTACTTTCGCTGCCTAAACCATAACAAACACACAAAATTATTGTACACAGAATTGAATATCTAAAAAAACTCTACAGAAAAGTCCGCGACAGCATATGTTTATCTTTTAAGGATAACTCAAAATAACGCATTTTGTCTTTCAGCTCATTTATACCAAGTACATCGGGTTGCATAGATTCCCCGGCAACGCCGGGTAATCAGCACGGGGTATCTAAAAATAATAACGATATAAATTTATATTTATTTTTCCTTTTACTTACTCAACTAAATGCAAAAACATTATTATTTATCTAGATGTAGCAGCGCACGCCGGGTATTAGCTAGTAATTATATAAAATGTCATATCATTTTCATCGACTATTAAGTAGGATCATGAAGATAAGCCTATGTAAATCATTTTCAAAAATATGTTCATGAGAAGAACCTCAATAGCTTTAATCCTTCGGAATTCGCAAATAATCATATATTTAAAATTTCACAGAGTCCCCAGCCTCCAGAAAAATGGGAAGGTGTCCTGGATGCGACCAAACTTGTTCCAAAATGCACCCAGAGAGACATATACAGAAGATTGGAAAGTATTTCTGGGCAAGAAGACTGTCTTTACATCAATGTATATACACCACATGTAAGTTTAATGGATAATTAATAATATAATTTTAATATGCCATTCTTTGTGCCTTATTCAAATTAAGAATTCCTTGAGTGTGTTGAGAAATATCACATGAATGGAAGTGAAACCCATTCATTGGTAAACTCGGCGCGGTGTACTAGTAGTTATGTTCCTTTCTTCTGGTCCCGAGGGTCGCAGGTTCAAAGGAGCAGAGTAGCGGGGACTGAAGAGGGGGATCGAGGGATATATTATTATATGAATAAATTAATCTATAATTATAACCGCTGAAAAAATCGCTCCCATAAATGTTGTCCCTGCACAATTTGTTAAAGACAGTTACCATAAGTATTTGTTAGGACTATTGAACGAATAAAATTAAGCTGTTTACTCACAAATCATTATTTAAATATAGTTATTTTAAAATATTTATATATTTAATGTAAACGACGATGTTTGAAAACAAATCATAAATGTGAGGTTATGTGTATTCACTGCAACTTGATGATATTATTTTTTGCCAAATAGGATCGCAATGTTGTAAGAATGCACCCTAGTGGAGAAATAATGAAATACATAACTGTATGTTATAATCAACATTATAGGTTATTAATTTTTTTTAGTAAACAATTCATTAAAATCAAGGAATCTGTTCATTATTTGCTATTTATTTTTTGGTGAAATATAATGCTTTGAGCCGTTCAGAATATTAAAAAGGAGGAGCTTTAATCATAAAAGCAGGAGCTGATAAAGAGAAATCGATAAAGAGTGAGGTGAAACACGACTATCATTGGTTGTGAAACAAAATTCATTGAAATGTAATTTTCCATTGACTACCATTTGGGGCATTATTTAAATAGTCATGGATAATAATGTCATTAGAAGGGAAAGGGGTCCCTCGCTATAGCCGAGTGGTTAAGACAAGAAGCCTTGGCGCAGAGCTACGGGACTTGCGCTTGGTTCGAATCTCCATGGGGGAAGAAATGTTCTCATGGAA
The DNA here is from genome assembly GCA_030220185.1 of Diploptera punctata. Classification (NCBI taxonomy): domain Eukaryota; kingdom Metazoa; phylum Arthropoda; class Insecta; order Blattodea; family Blaberidae; genus Diploptera; species Diploptera punctata. The sequence continues at coordinate 58,046 of JASPKZ010006810.1, read as the reverse complement.
TTTCGGCCAGAATGGGACTGGTGCCGACCCTGCATCGTGAGTTATTTGGGTAGCTACAATAAGTAGCGATTCCAGGTTGAGAAGACCAGATATAATGGCTGGGGGACCCGACACGTTGACCATATGTCACCCCTACACTGGCTACATGATCGTCTATACATGTGGATGTGAGCAACCGGCTGCTAGACCAAGAGCCTTCTAGGCCTGTCGCGGTTGGAGTTTCTTGGAGAAGGGAAGGGGACCCCGCGTGACTTTGCTTGTAAGCACCATGTAACATTCCAGCCGCTCATCTTGTCACGAGTATCCAATTATACGATTTTTTTTTTCAGGTAAGAGGACATCATTTGCTAGATGTGATGGTTTACATTCACGGGGGAGGCTGGGTAGTCGGAGCTGGAATAAACCACAGACCTGATTACCTCATGGACAAGGATATTGTCCTCGTTACTTTCAACTACAGGCTCGGGCCATTAGGTAACTGTATGGACTATTTAATTAGCTACATATTATTGTATAATTACAATATATGAACTTGAAATTAGTAGAATAAAATGTCATGACCATGTTAAAAAATGAAAGATGCCACGACAAGCACTGAAATGTAGATTAGGAGGGAAGAGACCAAAGGTAAGACGAGATATAGATAAAAAGAGTTAAGAATAATATCGAGAAAAGATGAGCTGAATAGATGGAAATGATTAAATTATTTAATAAGAAATAGGGATGAAACGGATATCCGGTAACTATCCGGTATCCGGGTTAAGCCCGGGACACACATATCCGCACCTTGTCCGTACCGCATTCTCCACGAGCCGTCTCCGCAACACGGCCAAGTGTCGGTGATGGAGGTGGAAGGCCACACTGTTGAGTGTTGGCCATGCATTCGGCTCAGTATTCGTTTTGCACTCCGATATGTTGGCCATGTTGAGAAGTTTTACCAACTGTAGTTAGGAATGGTGGCAGAAGATATTAATTGGAGACGAAATCATCGCCGAAGAGGAATGTGGGTCCACAATGCGTGGAAGAAAAGAGGTGTTGAAGGGGAATTTGTCTCGTTGCTGCCTCATGTGAAGTGCGATGACACGAAGTTTTACGAACATTTTAGAATGTTCATGTACACATTCAACCAACTGGAACGGAAACTAGAGGAGAAGCTGAGGAAACAAGACACGTTGTGGAGGCAATCAGTAACACCTAGAGAACGTTTGGCAGTATGTTTGAGGTATGTAAACATTCATAAAGTAAAACGCAGGTTACACTATGCTGTTTAATTACACTTGACTACACTCTAATTAAAAATACAAATAATCATACATTCTTCAAGCCAGAAACATCAAAAGTGTGCTTAGTATCTTCCTATCACCATTTTCATTTCCCTTTCTCAAAGTTATTAGTAATTTATTTTTAGTAAAGAGTAATTTATAAGTTAAAGTAAAGTAAAGTAAAGTGATCCCACAACAGACCCGGAGGCCCTTGGGGTAGTAGGAGGTTAGGGCTCCCACTTTTTCTAGACAATCGGCACTTTATGTCAGCCGGGTTGTCAGCCCTGCGTGACGGCCGCCTTTACCCCCAGAACAAGCGTCTGGTACTCATTTCCATTAGAGGCTGAGTCGACCCCAGGGCCATAGTGCCGCCAGAGGGTTTGGGTCAGTTTAAAAATCCTGACCCCAACGGGACTTGTTATATAATACAAATTTCCACAAAACCAAATATGAATATCAGAACACTTTCAAACTGCTAAACGTTTCAGTTGCCCTATCGATAGTACATGGCATCTCGTTGTTATTGTTGTTGTATACTGTTTTGTGACGTGAAGATGTGCAGGAGCTAAGGGAACAGAAAAAATATTGAACAACATTTGTGGATGCTGTTGACGGTGATGACCATCCTGATGATTGTATAGGGGCGTAGAATGTGGTGGCATTGAATAAGTTTCCTGTCCACACGCATTCATTTGTAACTGCCTGAATTCTAGTTCCTGCATAATACATTTTTTTTTTCTTTTGGCTTCATTCAGCAGAATAGGGCTGAGAGATCTTAGAATAGACGCGATTCAACACAAGAAAGGATCAAGTGGATCCTGTTCGCTGGATTGTGACTTTGCACGTTTGCTTTCTCAGCCTCTTTTTCTACCAGGATGTAGACCATAAGTTGACTCGCTGGGGAGTCATTTCACGTCCTGGAAAATTTATTTTGCTTGCTGAAGGACTGGCAAACTGCTGACACCTTATTTGTAGTTGGTAAAGGTGAGGATGTTGCCCGTATATTTGTGGCATTAGTAGTGCCAAAAAGAACTTTGAAAAATAAAGCCAGGAAAGACTCTATAATGAAATTATATAAGATAATGGCAGTACCTATTATTACTTATGGATACGAAACATGGACAGTGACAGCACAACAATCTGCCAGAATACAAGCTACTGAAATGAGATTCCTCAGACCAATAGCAGAATATCAAAGAACAGACAAAAAAAACATAGCACAGAAATAAGAAAACAACTAAAAGTAGAGGAATTAAACACAACAATAGAGAAATACAGAACAAACTGGAAAGAACACTTGGCAAGGATGACTGAGAATAAAATACCTAAAGCAGCATACAGCTATTCACCACGAGAAAGAAGAAGTTTGGGAAGACCAAAGAAAAGATGGAGAGAGCAGCAATTTGGAGCCGGAACAGGCTAGTAAATAAGCCTAAACCGTGAAGAAGAAGGAGAAGATTAATGGTGCCTGGTTCATCTTCTTAGTCATTTTCGTCGACTTTGCTGACATTTTCGTCTTGGTACGTTTATTTAGTGGGGGACACGCCGTAGCGTAGTGGTTAAGGCAGTGCGCTACAAACCGGAGGGTTCATGTCCCGTAGGGGTCAGGATTTTTAAACTGACCCAAACCCTCTGGCGGCACTATGTCCCTGGAGTCGACTCAGCCTCTAACTGAAATGAGTACCAGACGTTTGTTCTGGGGGAAAAGCGGCCGTCACGCAGGGCTGGCAACCCGGCTGACATAAAGTACCGATTGTCTAGAAAAAGTGGGAGCCTTAACCTCCTACTACCCCAAGGGCCTCCGGGTCTGTTGTGGGATCACTTTACTTTACTGGTTTGACGCGGTGCGGGCACGGAGGGGTGACACGGAGATGGAAAGGTGTGGACTGACTGGTAAACGTTGATTTGTTTACTTTTCTCCGTATGTCGTCCAACACACGGCCGTCATTCGGTCGGACACGCTGCAGATATGTGTGTCCCGGCCTTTATCCGGTCTAAATTTACTATCCAATCGGCCACCTAATAAGCTATTATCCGGCAGAATACCGGATTTAAAATATACGAAATGTAAAATTTAAGTACTTTGTTTAATCCACATAAATATAATCATCATATTTAAATTTTACAACAAAAAATAGTGCTCGTACTGCACTAAGGGAAAAGTTTGGTAAATGAATACCAATTTCTCTCCTGGGTGAGACGTTTATTAAAAAAACTATGTTTTATATAAACGTATATAAAATTTACACCAAAAACGTTAAGAAAATATTATTTAATAATTTTTTTCACATTATGTAGCTACCTGCCAAGATGTTTTCGACTAATTCGACATAGGTATTGTACCTCTGCATCTACTTACCTAACCATAACATCCAATTGATAAATAGATCGATCAATTCCATGAAGTGTTTAAAAACAAAAGAAAAGAGGTAAGTTAGTTTTCTTTGGTACATACATACCTTTTTTCTTTTTTTCTTTTTTCCTTCACCGCTACAAATAATTTTAACATTACATAACAAACAAACAGCAAACTTTGGATCGTCACTGTTTGTATCAAAATATTCCCATAAAGGCAATCTTTTCTTTACCGATGTCATTTTTGGTCGCTAAATCTTTTTAGAATCACTTATAAAACACTTTTTAATAACCTCCAACTACAAAAGCACGTTTTTTAATAAGTTCAAATGATCGTGTTTGCAATCAGTTCAACAACTCAATGAAAGAAATACTTGCTAACTTCGCTCAAGAACGAAAGACCCGAATTCAGTCGAGTCCACCCGATCGTACATGCGCCACCTACGCGAGTTCGCTCGTTACGATGCGCCAATCGGCAATGTTCGGCCGAATATCCGGTTGTCCGGCTAAACAGCTATCCGTTTAATCCCAAATAGGAAACAGAATGACCGAGATAAGTGGAGGCTTTTGTTCAAAACTAGACCCTCTGAACAGAGACACGAGTTTAGATGAAGAGAAAGAGTGAGAACAAAATAATGCATAAATTGATCCTATTACATGGTTTAAGAGACCTTCGGGGTAGTAAGATTTTGAAGCCTCCGCTTTCTAGACAATTGGCACGAGATGTCATCCGTGTTGTCACTCCTGCGTGACGCCCGCATATACCTCACGAAACATACATCCGGTACTAATTTCCGTTAGAGACTGAGTCTACCCCAGGATCATAGTGCCGATAGAAGGTTTAGATCAGTTTAAAAATCCTGGCCTTAACGGAATTCCAACCTTTGATCTTACAGCTTGTAGAATATTGTCATTATCATCTACGCTATTATTCAAACATAATTATCCACCTTTTATCATTTCAGTGCTCCACATAACTTAAAAACAATAGTAACAACAATTTTAATAACAATATTATATTATTTGCGGTTCGCTCGGAAGCAAGAAAACTGTTTACATCTTTCTAATAGGATCTAATCGTTTTAATAGGCGTTGCTTGGCAACACTACCATTGATTGAGATATGTATACGCTGTTAGTATTAAGTTTCCATGATTTATACTGCCTTCTTCTAACTTTAAGTGACGTCTTTGTCTAACAATATTACAATAACATTTATTACCAAAGGTCAAAATAATAGGAAATGCTTTGGTGTTTTCACCCCCACCCTCCTAACACTTTCAAGCGCATGATTATTTAATTAAGCACGGCATTCAATTGTTTTTGGTATTACCTCAGGCATATTGTGGTGACATCTCTTTCTTAAACCGACCAGACCACTTCTCTCTCTTAAAACGACCGGACATCTAAATTCTCACAGACTACAGTGGAAATGTGGCTGTTTTATCCCCACCCGATGCTGGTACCGTATGTCACCGCAACTTGTTTTCCTCCATTTGTTCTCATTCATCAAATGTCAGCCCTGGTCAAATTTTAAGACACAAGATGCCACTGTAACTAATTTCAATAATTGAATTTAATAATGAAAAACTAATTAGATTAATATGTTTTGCGTAATAGCCGAGCAATTTAAGGCATTATGCCTTGGTGAAGAGCTATGGGACTTGCGCTGGTACGAGTCCCAATGGGGGAAGAAATTTTCTCACGGAAATTCGGCCAGCATCGTGAGGAATTTGGGTAGCTGCAATAAGTAGCGGCTCCAGGTTGCAAAAGCAGGTATAATAATAATAATAATAATAATAATAATAATAATAATAATAATAATAATAATAATAATAGCTTTATTTTACCTGGCAGAGTTAAGGCCTTAAGGCCTTTTCTACCACTCGACCAGTTTAAAAAATACAAAAATTATTTTTATATCTAATTGCAATAAAAATAAATATTACATAGTATGTCTACAATATTATTATTGTTTACAAAATATTTTGATTTAATCTATGATTTAACAATTGAGATATAAAATATACAAGATACAAAAATGGGAGAAGAAAACTATTAATGACATAGAATAAATTTAACTCTATAGAATAATTAATTATTTGACAACAAGTAATTGTATAAGCGTGACTTAAAAATACCAAATAACAACTGAGGGACCCGACATACTGACCACATGTCATACCGTACTGACTAGATGATCGTCCACCTCAGTGATTCACACATGTGGATGTGAGGGTCAGCAGCCGGATGGTAGGCTAAGGGCCTTATGGACCTGTTTCGCTATGGAGTTAATAATATAATATAATAATATATAATATAATATAATATAATATAATATAATATAATATAATATAATATAATATAATATATAATATAATATAATATAATATAATATAATATAATATAATATAATATAATATAATATAATATAATATAATATAATATAATATAATATAATATAATATAATATAATATAATATAATATAATATAATATAATATAATATAATATAATATAATATAATATAATATAATATAATATAATATAATATAATATAATATAATATAATATAATATAATATAATATAATTTTACTTGTCTGTTGAAATTAGGTTTCCTGAGCACTGGTGATGCGGTGTGTCCTGGTAACAATGGATTGAAAGATCAGACAGCAGCATTGCGCTGGGTACGGCAAAACATAGCTGCCTTCGGAGGGAATCCCGGCAGTGTCACGATATTTGGTGAAAATTCAGGAGGTGCTAGTGTACATTTTCATATGTTATCGCCAGCGAGTAGAGGTAAGAATTCATGAAAGGATATACGCAGCTCAAAATATCTAAGTTAACCCACTAAATGCCCTAGGAGACCCTTGGGATAGTAAGAAGATAAGACTCCCACTCTTCTAGACAATCGCCACGAGATGTCAGCCGGGTTGTCAGCCCTGTGTGACGCTCGTCTTAACCCCCCAAAACAAGGTATTGGTACTCATTTCCGTTGGAGGCTGAGTCGATGCTTGGGTCATGGTGCCGCCAGAAGATTTGGATCAGTTTAAAAATCCTGACCCCGTCGATATTCGAATCTCCGACTTTTCGACTTGTGGCATATTTTCTTAACTACGCAAGGGGTGTCCCCACTAAAATAATTAGATAAATCAAAAATCACGAACGAGAGCTTCTTTATTTCAATCAGATATAATTTAAAGTATAATATCATCTAGGATTCAGGAGGATACATTATTAGAAAAACTTCGGGTAATCTGGACCCCTGTTTTGAATTTGTTGTTTTTCTTCTTTTAATTAAGGGATTTGTATTTTGTTTAATTACAGTGATTATCATTAGTGTTGTAACTATGAAATATCATTGTTATTTTATTCAAATGTGGAAACATCTTCATAATTTATAAACTTTTTTACATTACAAGAAAGGTCCACTTTAACCTCCATATTCGGATAAAGTGGACCCCAGAGTTCACCATAGCTTTTAGACTATTTTTAAGTTATCTACTCCATTATTTTTACATACAGGCACAGGTTAATCTGAAAATATTTATGACTGATCATAATTAAAAAGCGTTGATATTTATTTAATGTTTTGAAAAATTATTGTTGATTATATCATTCACATGTCATTCAACTGCAGAAAGCGGCGGTCTTTGGGTTTAGTAAAATTACAAGGATATTAAAAAAAACTAATTAAGTGAATTCGTTTTTACAGATAGCTTCCTCATTGATAAAATATACGTATATTCGTGTAAAGTGGACGGTCCACATTAACCGAATTCCTTTGTTATGTTTAATTATTTTATACGGCCACCATGTCACATAATATCAAACCAAGCCCGTCAATATATTAAAACAGCATCTATATAATATAATATATTTAGGAGTTTTTTCAACATTTGTAATATTCAATAGCAGAAATTAAGAATTGATTCTTAGCTTGAAAAACTTTTGAAAGTGGTAATTTTCATAAATATCACGAATAAACTCTTCTTCGCACAAAGAATAAAAGAAACTATCCTTGAACCCGTCAAAGTTGATGCGGGGAAGAAGTTAAAATATATCTGTTCGAGGGCAGCACCAATTAAATAAGATATTAACAGGGTCCACTCAAACAGAAGGGTCCACATTACCCGAACTTCCCTATATTTGATAATCCATAAGAAGTGCTGCTACGGCCATTTTACACCATTATAGGTTTATTTCATCGCGCGATATCTCAGAGTGGTACAGGCTTATGTCCATGGTCATTGGCTCCTCATGGGTCGACAAGAGAGAAGACAGAGAAACTTGCACTATTACTTAACTGTACCACAGAATCCAGCCGAGCTCTCATAGACTGCCTGCACATCAAAGATAATGTGGAAATTACAGCCGCTGACAAGGATTTGATGGTAAGTACGATTATCACGTGACTTAATATCGTCATTGATTTACTATTTAAGATTATTCAATTGAGAAGACAGGTAAAAAAGTAATTCTTAATCAGAATATTATATATCTGATACTAATTACCTGATATGTCTTTGTGTCGATTAACGGTACATTTATCTTCAGCATGTGCATGCATTTTTTTTAGATATCCAAAATCATGTAGTCTGAATTTATTAATAATATCATCATCATCATAGTACATTCACGAATTTAGGCCATTTGTTGACCTGTTTCGGCCTCAAGAGAAACACCATCCAGAAGTCTTTTGAGTGGACGTCCTGGTCTTCTTCTTCCTGCAGGTTGATATCTTAACATTAGTTTGGGTATTCTGTGATCTTCCATTCGATGAACATGTTGTATCCATCTTGACTTATAATCAGAAATTTTGTTTTCTAAAGATTCCATGTGTAATTCTTCTAAGATGTCTTCATTTTTTTTTGTGATCTAGTAGTGTGTATCCTGCAGTCCTCCGAAGATATCTCATTTCAGCAGATCTAAGTCTCTGTATATCCTTCTGTTTTAACGTCCATACTTCGCTACCATACAAAAGAGTTGGAAGAGCCAGTGTTTTCTTTGCTGTGGGTCGTCATATTTCAATTCCTTCTGGCTTTTTTCGTGTTGAGACTTGAAAGTAGTTTTGAAGTTCCTTAGGACAGGTTACTGGCCCGACGCTAAGTAGTCCAGTGGTAGAGCTGCTACCTTTTAGTCTCTGGACAGACATTAGGATACCGCATTTACTCAGTACCTGATGGAACGGTTATACCGCCGTGACTCGGTCCTCAGAGCCTCGTTTGTGAAAACAGGTTGTACCACGAGAAGGTGAGGATGAGAATTGGGTAGGAGAGGTTATACACACGTCACTACCCCTTACAACCCTTATTAATAATACATAAATAATAATCCTGTCAGGGATTACAGATAAGCCGTCTGCAGGCAGTGGTTAAATAACTAATTCACTGACACTATCGAGCCCGTATGTCCATGGCTACGCGGAAATAAGCTCTCCATACACCCCTATCCTGAACTAATGTTTTGCAATCATTCATTGTATAATCTACTTCTCTCAAATCACGGTTAATGTTATTCTCCCTCCTCATTCTTGGTCTACCAAATGGTCGTTTTCCCTTTGATTTTCCTACAAAAAGCTTCAATGACCGGTTAAATAACTAGAGAGAAAAAACATGCTGTTTTAAACTCGAGAACCAACCATGTTTGGGATGACGAAAACCCCATGCCACACATGTCCATAAATCCCAACAGTGTTTCGATATTAATGTATGAGCAGGTATTGTGAACGATCGTTTGATTGGGGTCTTATATTCTTCCACCCTGCCTGTCGAATGACACTTATCTTCCTGGAAGAAGTAATAGGCTCATTCTTGGATGATGTGTCATTGGACATCCGCAGAGGCTTCTGGTTTTACCACGATGGCGCACAATCTCCTTTGACAAGTGTCGTTAGTGAACACCCTAACAAATGTTTCGCTCAGAGACGAATACGACAAGGCGGCCCGATTGCATAGCTTCTACGATCGCCGGATTTAACTCGTTTAAACTTTTTTTTCTGTGGGGTTGCATGAAGCCTCAGATTATTTATCAGATCCCTGTGGAGACTGTAGATGTTCAACTTGGATGAGTTCTGGTCGCTGCACAAGAGATTCACCACCAGTAAATTTAATGTTTAGGGAAAGCCTGTAGCCGGGCAAGGGGAGAGGAAAGTTGGATGATTTCGTTTCTGCTTTTGAGCTCAGCCTGCAGGCCTTCTCATCAACGAGCCTTCTGGTGAACATGCGTGCGAACTTCAAAAGGGTCCACTTCAAAAAATAAAGAAATACTTAATAAAATAACTACATAAAAATACATACATAGGCTACAGAAATAAATCTCTAAATATAAATTAAATAAGGCCACAGTAGAATCCAATCGGTTTCCTATTGCCCAGCACACCAATACATTTATTAAAATCAACAGAAAATTTTAACTAAATACTTCTGCATAAATAGCCTACACCTTTATAGGTGAGAGAAAAGAATCAACATGCGGATACACACCTAATTAGGTAACAGGAGCCCATATAACGGAGCGCTAAGCGGCTGCCGATCTGCCATGGGACCATTTATTTATTCAGTGATCTCATCAAAATTAAATTGTATTAACTTCGGCTATACATTCCAAATTCCTGGGGTTAATGAACTCAATATTTGTCCCCTTATCGGCCTCTCTAGAGGCCGACAGACAACAGAGTAGCCGCAATACCAGCCGCATTCTGTGTTGGTCCATCTTATTTGCTGTTGACTTTGACAAGAGATTCAACAGACAATACGTGTGATGGAGCAAGTGTTCCAGTACATGATTCGCAACAATGTGTGCAACAATCTTGGTCGTTGCCACATCAAATTGCTGCTGTAGTGGATAAATACTAACCATAACGTAGAGAGTTTGGTTAATTTGCAAACAATTGCACAGTGTAACAAATTGCAAGGTCACAAAAACTTTTTTCGAAAACGTAGGCGTTCTTTATGTATTTCGACCTCCTGAATTCGAAAATGACACTCAGAACATCGTATCACCCACAGTTTTTCCACAAATCGCATTTTTTTGCAATAAGGATATCACATATAGAAGTAGTACATATATATGACACATGAATCATGCAGAAGTAGAATAGGCTACAACTTAAAACAGCGACACATTGAAATATGCACAAAATATTGTGTGAATATCAAGTCCCTTTTTTCTGTAAAATGTTATGGACGTACCAGCTGCTAACATGTGTCTTTCATGCAGTCTTGACCCTAGGAGTACTTCTTTTCCATTGTTAGTCCCAGATCATGGACTAAATCATTTAGATCTGCCTGAATGAACAAAAGAGGGCTATCATCTGTGCCTACTTCAAAATCATTTTCGAATTCAGGAGGTCGAAATACATAAAGAACGCCTACATTTTTAAAAACGTTTTTTCACTGTTGCACTGTGATATTGTTCTTATAGGGACAAAGTTAAGTTTCTTTATTTTTCCCTTCATGTTGTATATAGTCACGAAATCAGTGAATGTTGTATTGTATAAAAGTAATTAATTGTGTATTAAATCTTTAAATTACTATAGATTTGTCCTCGATAGACGCTCAACATTTAAATGCACGAAAATGGTAGTTTTCCGGACAAAGGTTGTTATTCAAAGACGTTATCTACTCCGCCACTCTACAAGCTATAGAATTTTGAAATGGAATTTCCAAACACACGGAATGTGATGGGAAAACTGTAGCACTCAGAACGGGTCACAGGTTACAAACTGTTTCAAATGTTTTCGATTATCTTTGATTATATCTCGTGCTGTTAACTTATTGCGAGTTTAGTAATTACTCTAGGTGGAATATTTTAAGGTTGATTTATTTTTGTGCCCCGCGCCGCGTGGTTAAGGCAGAAGCCTTGGTGCAGAGCTACGGGACTTGCGCTGGTTCGAGTCTCCATGGGGGAAGACATTTTCTCATGGTATTTCGGCCAGTATGGGACCGGTGCCCACCCAGCATCGTGAGGCATGTGGGTAGCTACAATAAGTAGCGGCTGCAGGTTGAGAAACCCGGCTATAACGGCTCGACATGCTGATCACATGTCACCCCTACCCTGGCTAGATGATCATCTACCTCTGTGATTGACACATGTGGATTAAGGCCAGCAGCCGGCTGGTAGGCTAAGAGCCTTCTAGGCCTGTCGTGCCATGGAAAAAAATATTTTTGTTAGCTTTTTAAATTTAATTGCTATTAGAACAATTTAATTCTAATAATTACCTATTTTTAAATTATTTTCATGGTAAATCTACGTTTTATTGATATATATATATATATATATATATATATATATATATATATATAATCACCCTAAAGAATATCATTCAGCGTAGAGGACGACCTCGCAAACGGACTATAAAGTTAAAATTTTATATGAAGGTGGATTTAATAGTAATATTATATAGATTATTAATTTGATTTTGGCCCTAAGGTGTGCACACATCGCCCATCGCTCTCGTTATATTCACTATGTATTGTTCTACCCATGATTAATTGAGGGTTCATTCAGTACCCGTTCAGTATTGTTAACATTGCGTCTTTTAGGTTATTTGGTTCTCCACATCTAATTCATATATTTCGTTATTTATCAAACTTTCTTCGAACCAAAAAAAATGCACGCATGCACACAAAGACGCAGGCAATCGTTCAGGCATATACATAGAGACATACGGGCATACACACACACAATCCTATATACGCATATATATATATATATATATATATATATATATATGTGTGTGTGTGTGTGTGTGTGTGTGTGTGTGTGTCCACCGCTATGGTCTCGAGGTAGCGTACTGCCTTGTCACGCAGCGGGCCCGGGTTCGATCCCCGGTCGGGGCAGTTTTTCTGGGTGAGGTTTTTATCGGGGTTTTTCCTCACCTGTAAGACAAATGTCAGGAAAACTTTAAGGCCCAAACGATCCCCGAAATCATATGGCCATCATCCGTATCATTATCATCCTTACCATTATCATTATCATCATCATCATCATCCTTCACCGGTGTGGAAAGCAACGGGAAACTACCACACCTACACAATTCCCTAGTAAAGCTGCAAGCATAGCATGAAAATGCTATGATTGCAGTGAAGGACCTGCCTTCGGGCAGAATTACTATGGATGGATATATATATATATATATAGTCCACCGCTGTGGTCTCGAGGTAGCGTGCTGCCTTGTCACGCAGCGGGCCCGGGTTCGATTCCCGATCGGGGCAGTTTTTCTGGGTGAGGTTTTTATCGGGGTTTTTTCTCACCTGTAAGACAAATGTCAGGAAAACTTTAGGCTCAAACGGTCCCCGAAATCGTATGGCCATCACCATCATCCTTCACCGGTGTGGAAAGCAACGGGAAGCTACCACACGTATAATTCCCTAGTAAAGCTGCAAAGCATAGCATGAAAATGCTATGATTGCAGTGAAAGACCTGCCCTCGGGCAGAATTACTATGGAATGGAATATATATATAATCTGCATACCTCTTTAATGCATAATATGCTGGGATATCCCATTTCAACAGTAAAAATTAATTTATTTATTTATATTTTAAAATCTATGGACCTTTCATAAATGGACTTATTTTGTGTGTATATTCATTTCACTAATGACATTATTCTATTGTAATTCCACGTTTTTGATGTTGGAGTATGGAGATATCTGCGATAGAATTCCAACTTACGAATCTGTAAGTTGGATAATCGCTGTGACATCAAGCGCTTGAGTCTCAGGTAGATATGTTCTCATTCAATAAGTTTACTATGTTCTCTTAATCATGTAGTTGAAGGTTGGCATATAGGCCTAGTTATGTAATGATATTAGTAAGTATGTATGTAGGCCTATTTGTGTGTGTGTGTGTTACGGACAATGATGTAAATACGGTAAATGTCTGTCATAAAAGGCCGGCCATTAACGACATTGTTCACTTCAGATGGGCAATAACGTTAATACTAAGTTCCCCATCTAGCACTAACTTACCTAACTTGCCCACTAATAGACTAAACAGGATGCATGAAAAAATAAAATTCACATCAGAAACAGAAAATAATTCTATAAATTACCTAGATCTTACCCTAACAAAAAATTTAAATAGCAGTAGTTTGGACATTGGCATATAGCCTACAGAAAACCTACAAGCAACACAATCGCTATCCATAAAACATCCAGACATCCTCCACAACGAGTTAGCATATTCATCAGCTTACTCAACAGAATGATTAAATTACCACTTACTCAAGAAAATTATAACAATGAAATAAATTATATAAAACTCCTGGCTTATAAAAATGGGTATAATGAAGAAATGATTAATAAATCAATTATGAAACAAAAGAGAAAAGAAGAACTAACAAATATAAAACAATTAAGTAAGGAAACTGATAAAAGAGATAATAAGTGGGTATCATTAACATACACAGACATAGAAACAAAAAAGCTAGCAAAAGTCCTCAAAAAAACATGATGAAAACATAAAAATTGCCTACAGAACAAATAACAAACTAAATAATATAATTTCAAATAAAATAGAAGAAACGAACATATATAAAAATAAAGGAGTTTATAAATTGAATTGCAATAGCTGTGACAAATTTTATATTGGAAGAACTACTAGAAACTTCACGACAAGATTTAATGAACATTTCAGAAATTTCATGAAGAATGAAGGTAAATTCAGTTTTTAAAACATATAGTAGAAACAGGGCATCAGTTCAACACAATAGACAACGTATTATAGATCCTGCATAGAGAAAAGATACATCGAAAATCAATGTTCTCGAAGAGTTAGAAATTATCAAAGAAACCACAAATAAACACTTATTGAATGAGAACGTACCCAGCAATATAAACCCTCTGTACAAAATAATTACCAACAACAGTCAGTACCAAAATGAAAGCAGAAGATGATACATAAGTTATAGAAAGGCCTCCTATAACACAACACTGGAAATTATTGAGGACGACTGAGATATCGAGTACTGTTTCACAATTATTAAAACTTTACCACTAATATAGGTTAAGTTAGGGTGATAAAATGAGCAAGTTAGTGTTAGATGGCAAGTTAGCATTAACGTTATTGCCCATCCAAAGTGAACAATGTTGTTAATGACTAGCCTTTTACCACAGTTCCCATATGTACTTAATTGTCCGTAATATAGCATATATATATATATATATATATATATATATATATATATATATATATATACAACACAATGCAAGGTCTATAGTCGTTATCTGAAGGGATCAATGATTTCTTTTTCAGAGCCTCAAAATTCTGAATATGGCTTTCTTCGGAAGGAAAGTAAAGTCGTAAGTCAATGTATTACTTTTACCGTGTGTCTATTCCAGTGGTACTCACTAGAAATTACAAGAGAGCTAAATATAAGAAACCATATATGTTCGAGAGCCGCACCAAATTTCACAGTTCTCAGCCTTGGTAACTTTTTTTTTTTTTTACATTTATGGACAAAACACAATTACTGATTACTGTCATTTAATTTCTGTTAATAATTAACTGTATATATATACATAATTAATATATATATTATTATTATTATTATTATTATTATTATTATTATTATTATTATTATTATTATTCTAAACAGATCAGATTTTTAGTATAAGACAGATTTTAGAAAAGAAATGGGAATATAATGGTACTGTACATCAACTATATGTAGACTTCAAAAAAGCATATGATTCAATTAAGAGGGAGAAATTATATAGTATCCTGCTGGAGTTCGGAATTCCTAAAAAGTTAGTTAGACTTATACGAATGTGTCTAAATGTCACAAAGAGTAGGGTGTGTGTAGGCAAACAGTTTTCGGACACTTTTGAAATCCAGAATGGGTTGAAGCAAGGAGATTCACTATCTCCTCTACTATTTAATTTTGTACTAGAGCATGCCATTAAGTCTTTAGAGAATGAGGAAGGATTACAACTCAATGGTATTAATAAGCTGTTAGTTTATGCTGATGATGTAGTATTGTTGGCCGATAGCGAGGAGATACTAAAGGACAACACGCACACCTATTGAGTAACACTAAGAAATTAGGACTGGAAGTAAATCTCAATAAAACTAAATATATGGTCACACGTAGAAATTCATTATATAATGGAAATGGACAGCTAATGACAAATGAGGGAAATTTTGAGGAAGTGGCTGAATTCAAATACCTAGGAACAATGATCACAAATAGGAATGAGATGCACAAAGAAATTAAACATAGGCTCAATTCTGGAAATGCGTGCTATTATGCATTGCAGAGACTCTTGATGTCCCAACTCCTTTCAAAAAACGTTAAACTGAAAATATATAAAACTATTATTCTACCAGTTATATTATATGGGTGCGAAACATGGACTCTTACTTTAAGAGAGGAAAGGAGATTACAAGTATTTGAGAATAAAGTACTTAGGAAAATTTTTGGACCAAAGATAGATGAACAGACAGGTGAATGGAGAAGACTACATAACAATGAACTACATGGTCTTTATAGGAAGCCAGATATAATAAGAACAATTAAGTCTCGTAGACTGCAATGGGCAGGACATGTTGCACGTATGGGGAATGAAAGATGTGCATGGAAGCTTCTTGTAGGAAAGCCAGAGGGAAAACGTTCAGTTGGTAGACCAAGAATGAGGTGGGAGAATAACATTATCTACGATTTGAGGGAAGTAGATTATACAGGGAATGATTGGAAAGCATTAGCTCAGGATAGGGATGTATGGAGAGCTTATGTCCGCGCGGCCATGAATCTACGGGTTCATAGTGCCAGTGAGTAAGTAAGTAAGTAAGTAAGTAAGTAAGGAACAATAATCACAAATAGGAATGAGATGCACAAAGAAATTAAACATAGGCTCAATTCTGGAAATGCGTGCTATTATGTATTACAGAGACTCTTGACGTCCCAACTCCTTTAAAAAAAGTTAAACTGAAAATATATAAAACTGTTATTCTACCAGTTATATTATATGGATACGAAACATGGACTCTTGCTTTAAGGGATGAAAGGAGCTTACGAGTACTTGAGAATAAATTTCTTAGGTAATTTTTTGGACCAAAGAGAGATGAGCAGACAGGTGAATGGAGAAGACTACATAACAGTGAACTACATGGTCTTTATATGAAGCCAGATACAATAAGAACAGTTAAGTCTCGTAGACTGCGTTGGGCAGGACATGTGGCACGAATGGGGAATGAAAGACTTGCATGGAAGCTTCTTGTGGGAAAACCAGAGGGAAAACGCCCAGTTGGTAGACCAAGAATGAGGTGGGAGAATAACATTAACTATGATTTGAGGGAAGTAGATTATACAGGGGATGATTGGAAATTATTAGCTAAGGATAGGGATGTATGGAGAGCTTATGTCCGCGCGGCCATGAACCTACGGGTTCGATAGTGCCAGTGAGTTAGTTTAGTTAGTTATTATTATTATTATTATTATTATTATTATTATTATTATTATTATTATTATTATGGTACTGTACATAATTTTAAGGCAACTTACAGTTGTGTAGATTACTGCTGTGAAGTTGATGGTCGAACTCTGCTACTCTCCTGCACAATTTTGTCAATACGAGCTGGTTGATTTGCCACACATATCCGCAGTAGGTTTTCCAAGTTCACATTGGTGAGACGAGATCTATGTTTACCCTTGAAGAACTTTATCTTACTGAAAGTCATTTCACAAACATACGTTGATCCAAAAAGACACAGAATTTTATATGCACACGACACCAAGTTTTCGAACTGTTTTTCTGGAACTGTATTCCAAAACTCTAAAATTTAATTCATTGTTCGTTTCTCTTGAAAAATACCTTCCAGTTCTGAATCCTGCTGGAGATCAATAAGTTCATTTTTTTTTATTTCTAATCTCAGGACCAAACATTGACAACCCAGTTACATCTGTTGTCGTTATTGACCAGGGATTTTCAACTAATCGAAATGGGTTTCGAAACTTTCTAAAATCATTAAATCTCGCGCTGAAATCATGGTGTAGTACAGTGAGCAATTCTATGAAGGGTTGCAAGTTTATTTCTTCCTCTGAATATTCTTCAATAAGATGTTGGAAACATGGGAAACTAGTGAAATCATTATTACTAAGTTCTTCTGTATACAATTTTAATTTTTCTTCCAAAGAAAAAATTTCACTTGTGAGCTGAGTAATAAGTTTATTTGTACCTTGCATTTTAATTTGGACATCATTCAGTATTCCTGTTATGTCAGCCAATAAGCCAACTTTTAACCACCATGAAGAAGAGTCTAGTTCAGGGTATTCTTTATCTCGTTCACTTGAAAAGAGTTTTATTTCATGGCGAAGATTAAAAAATCGTTCCAAAACTCTTCCTTTACTCAGCCACCTGACCTCACTGTGATAAATAACACCATCATACTGTGAATTAGGCTCTTTGAGAAATTCTATGAATTGCCTATGATTTAGTTCACGTGATCTAATGAAATTAACAATGTTAATTACTTTCTTCATCACAGATCTGAAAGTTTCGTCAAATTTAGCAGCAAGATTTTCGATGTAAAATGCAATGGTATGTTAATAAGTGGTTTCTATTTAAATGTTTTTTTTTTTAACAGAGAAATGAATCCTATATGACAACCTACCATTGAGCGACAACCGTCAGTGCACACTGATAAAAGTTTATTTAGGTCAATTTTGTATTTGTCAAAAAAAGATTTAACTGCTTCAAAAAAATCTATTCCCCGTGTCTAACCTGTCATAGGTATTACAGTTAAAAATTCTTCCTTTATAATCCCTAGCTTATTATGATATGTAACAAATAAAAGCAACTGAGATGTGGAACTAATATCTGTGGACGAATCCAGAGCAAGGCTAAAATAGTCACATTCACGAATAATTCATCGAGAGTACAAAGGAGCATGTCTACAGACATTTCATTAACTCTCCTAACACAAGTAGAATCGGAAAGTTGTAACTTTTGTATGTCACTTTTTATCTGTTTTGCCTTTGGGAATTTAGAAAATAATGTGTCACAAACGACTAGAAAACACTCCTTAAAAATCTCTGCCTTGGCAAACGGTTTCATTTTGCGTGCTAAAATTTCTGCTACTTCATATGATGCTTTTGTTATCAATTATTTTCACTTACGGTATCCAACATCATTTTCCGTTCAGACACTATTGACATTTTTAATGTTTTTAGTTTTTCTGCTCTCAATTTAGAATCTTTAGGATATTTGCACTCAAAATTTGAATGCGCCGTTTTATAATGCCTATTAAGATTAAATCGTTTATAACCTTGAACTACGTCTCGACATAATAAACACATCGCACTGCCTTCCGTTTTAGCAGGTATGAAGAAAAATTCATGCTCCCAAGTATCTTGAAAAACTCTTCCTTCATCTTCGAGTTTTCTCTTTTTCCCTTTCGAAAAAACACCAGCCATTATTAAACACTGAAATTCACTTCACTTCACTTCAACTGATTAGGTAACACACAGTATCCAGTCGCTTGTTCATAGAAACTAAATTGTATAATATTTCATTGTGAAAGATTCGGACGACAATATAGAAGTTTAAACGGTTTTAAAAACAAACGAACACATATTCAAAACCAATAACACTAGCCAGGACATTGCATTGCATTGTTGAACACGTGCGGTACTGTACTGCTCGGAATGGCACAGGGATATCCAAAGTTTTGTAGAATTTCAATAAAGATAATATTATTTTATACTTAGAATTTAAAATTTAAATGTAATGTAATGAAGGTAAAATTATTCCAAGAGCCTTAATAAATATCTTCAAGAGCCGCATGCGGCCCGCGGGCCGCGTAATGAGTACCGCTGTATTATATGGATGCGAAGCATGGACTCTTACTTTAAGTGAGGTGGAAAGATTACGAATATTTGAGAATATTGTTCTTAAGAAAATTTTTGGACCAAAGAGAGGTGAACAGGGAGGTGACTGGAGAGAACTACTTATTAGTGAGCTACATGACCTTATAGGAAGCCAGATATAATAAGAACAGTTAAGGCTCGTAGAATGCGATGGACAGGACATGAATGGAGAATGGAAGAGAGCATGACACTTGAGAAAACTTCAGTATGCAGGCAAAGAATGAGATGGGAGAATAATATTAAGCATGATTACATTAAATATGATTGGGAAATATTAGCCTAGGGTAAGGATGTGTGGAGAGCTTATGTTAGCATGGCTTTGAACCTCCGGCTCGACAGTGCCATTTAGTCATTATTTACGTCAATAATAGTTCCTAAATGGAATCTTTCTATATGCCATATTGCAGGAAGTCCACCGCTGTGGTCTCGAGGTAGCGTGCTGCCTTGTCACGCAGCGGGCCCGGGTTCGATCCCCGGTCGGGGCAGTTTTTCTGGGTGAGGTTTTTATCGGGGTTTTTCCTCACCTGTAAGACAAATGTCAGGAAAACTTTAAGGCCCAAACGGTCCCCGAAATCATATGGCCATCATCCTTATCATTATCATCCTTACCATTATCATTATCATCATCATCCTTCACCGGTGTGGAAAGCAACGGGAAGCTACCACACCTACACAATTCCCTAGTAAAGCTGCAAGCATAGCATGAAAATGCTATGATTGCAGTGAAGGACCTGCCTTCGGGCAGAATTACTATGGATGGATATTGCAGGAACTAAGATGCATATTCCACGAACAGTACATACAAAGATCTTCACTGTGATTCTTACATAATGAAAATTAGTTTCTTGTTGTTCTACATGGTTTTAATCTGAAATATGTGAACATTTTAAAAATATTGTAATATGTTACACTATATTGTAAATTTATCGATAAGAATAGTTATGTTAATAACAGTAATAAAATTAGAAGTGTTCCAGTAACACTCAATGATTCCGAAAATTATCCCCCCTCGAGAATCAGGATGGTCCAGTTACTCGGATCCATTTACTGGACAAAGCAAGCAACATGATTTACTGTTCTGACCTTAAATATTACGAGTTCTTCATTCGCTGCCTTGTTTTCAAAACAAATTTCAGCCAACTTCATAGCGTTGTTGGATAAATTTACCTTTTATGTACGTTTTTAACAAAACAATTATCTTCTGTAAAATAAAGGACAAAAATTAAATTTTCAAAACATTCCAAAGAAAGGTATTATGAATTAGAAATACGAAATATAGAGTACCTTGGTATAAAATTCACTTCGAAGAATTACGTTTCCATAATATTATGTAAACTGAATATAAACTTAATATTTAAACAAGAGTTTTTGAAATCATTAACACTTACAGTGCAGATTGTAAACATTTCTCAAGAAAACGCAACTGGAAACAAATTCACATACAGTTTTTTTTTTCTATATTCATTTGAAAATTTCTTGAAGGAAGAAAAAAATATTACTTGGGTACTAATTTCTGAGTACAGCTGTCATTTTATATTATGTGTCACTATACATCAATTTACACTGAATAGAATTCATAGGTTGTTCAGAGAAATGTAGTACACCACATTCATCTTCACATGGCACGTTTGCTGTAATTGTGACACACAAAATGGGAAGTTTTCTGGAAATGCAATATAGAGATGTAATAAAAAATCATCACCCACATAAGTCGATGTTATGTTCATCTTGAAGTAGATTTCCGGGCTGTAGGCTGTGGTCTTGAGGCCTAATGTTCCCTAACATTTCGCCAGATACTGCGTCCGGCGTTCTCAATGGAATTCTTGCGGTTACATGTCTCAAGACCATGGCCTACACCCAGGAAATCTACTTCAAGATCATCATAATAACTCCGGCCGTCAAAGCCTAAGTAAATACATAAGTAGGTGTCGTTTGGCGTAAATTGTTCAAAATGAGAGGTTTTGTAGAAATGCTATTCAAAAATGTAAATTATAAAAAGCATCACCCACATAAGTAGATTTTGTTTGGCGTAAAATTGGACGAACTTGTAGTTAAGGCACATTCCCATCCTTGTATTAACAAAAGTTTAATACGGTTAGTCCAAAGAGTCTAGTGTCTGAGGTAAAAAATGTACAGGGTGTTTGTCTGCATATAATCTTTAATTCCAATAATGCACCTAATCAATTCAAAATTCTATGAGACATGAAATAACATTAACTTAAACGTAAAACTCAAATACATTATAAATTATATTTTATATTTATAAAGTTAAGTCGAATCTTACCTTGTCTGCTAGTAACCTGCGGTCGGCTCTCCTCATTTACACGTCATTCAACCTTAAATATAATTACATATTATAAAGCACAGCATTTAAGCTATTTGAATTATAGGGATAATTACAATAATAATTATAATAAAATCAAACAAAAATTAAATACATACTTCCCTATTTTTACTCTTTAGTAAAATAAACTAATGGAACTTTAAATATTACATAAACTGGTGGAAGAATGTACAAAATGAGGACTGAATATAAATTTACAGAAAACACTATACCGTTATATGTGTTTGAGAAAGGATGTGGATGACCTCATACTCGAAACAGGGAAGATAAAAAAAGGGAATTTTTTAAATATTTTGGTTCAATGATTACATGTTTAGGTACATGTGAAAGACATGTACAAACTAAAATTGAAATTGCTAAAAATGAAACTAAGACACATGGAATAATTTGGAACAAAAATATTACAAAGGAAACTAAGATGAAAATTTATAAGAGTATAATATATAATATTTTGTCATATGGAGTGAAACTTGGTCTTTGACGGAATTATAAAATAATAAAATTAGAACAGTTGAATTTGATTATCTTAGAAGCCTTTAAAAAACAAGACAGGATAAAATAAGAAAATAATTCCTTTGAAAATAAATTAATGTCAGTACATCTTTTGTTAAGGGGATTCAAATTCAAACTCATACATTTTATGGTCATGTACAGAGAATGTAAACTAATGAATAACCAAAAAATATATACAAATGGTCACCCGTTGAAAGAAATAAACGTCGCAGACCAAGACGGAAATGGAAAACTTATGTGAGAATTATAATGGATGATAGGAATTTCGAAGAAGGAGATTGAAATGATAGATATGAATGAAAACTAAAGACGGCAAACCTTTAAGTGGGGGAAAGCCGAAGAAGAAGAAGTAACCTGGTGGTTTCCAATAAAATCATACAAAATTTGAACACTTATTATACATTAAAAATATAGACTGAACAAACCACAATGGTCTAAAGTTAGTATTAGACGTGTATACACCATGAAAATCCTACAAATTTCGAATAGGAATAGGAAGAAGAAGGAGCACTTACCTATTAAACGTTGTCCATTCATACCGTCCATTTATACCCCGAGAGAAGCCGCGTGGCCCACACTCGGGTTGATCTACCATTTGTATTTAATGCCCCCCATGATCATGGGTTTACCCCGCTTGCACTCCCAGGAACACGGATCAATTGCTCGACGAATCAGGCGCCTGACTACTTATCTGCCCCGCCCCCACGAGTGGAGTATGAAGTAAAAACGTTTATTCTTGATTCATGAATTAATCATCAAGTTCACTTTATAAACTGAAAAACAAGAAAGGCATCACGTCAGCGCAACACTCAGAGGTCCAGAAAACATAAACTAATATAACAAGTGCTATCTTGATCCACAAGACTCTATTGGACAAAATCTGGTACTTTTCTGAGCCAAGAATTGGCACATACGTACCTTAAATACAACTTCATCTAATATTACGCCAAAAAATATATGCTTATGTGGAGTGATTATTTTTTATTTACATCTCTATATTATATTTCCAAAAAAACTTCTCATTTTTAAGTATCACAGTATGAAGGTGTTGTACTACTCTCCTATAGGTAAATGTTTCCAAGTGACAGAAATCTAGCGTAAATTGGTAGCTGCACACAGAATTAATTCCCATGTAATATTTTTTTTATTGTTCAAGAAATTTTCAATTAAATATAGATACAACCTGTATGTGATTTTGTTTGATGTTGTGTTTCGTTGAGCAATGGTTCTGCATGTAGGTAAATATATGTATATTAAAGTATTTTATATTTAAATTGATATAAATGACCTGTTTTCACCATAAAGTTCAAACAATCAATTATGTATTACGTAATAAAATCACCCATTTTGTTGCATCCATCAGGCTACAATATTCTTACCAAGCAGTTCCTCTATAGTTTTCACTCCTCATATAATTTATTTTACACACTCACAGTGCTGGGATTATTTGAAAGCCTTCCGTGTACTATTGTTTTCAATTTTGCCTTGTTTCTCTTCATTACATCAAATTGATTTTCAATTGTAGTTTCCTAGAAAGTTAAACGTTTATAACTGATTAGTACATTTTCACAGTTATTGTTGTAGTTGTATAGTTTCTGCTTTCTATATACGCAAAATATCAAGAGAAAATTATAGACACTTTTTATAAATTGTCGGAATTCAAATGACTTGCAACAGTAGCACACAGAAATAAATTATGCTTAGGAGCAACTCTGGAAACGGTGGAATAGATTATAATACACAGAACGGTGACTCAGAAATGTTAAATTAATATTGTATAAATTGGCGATTCTTCCAAGTTATATATTAAAAGGATTCAAAACAGATTTCTTAGTTTAAGACATGAGAAAAATTGGTATTTGAGAAAAATGTGCATTGGAAGATTTGTTGACCAAACAGGGACATGTAGACAGGCGAATCGAAGAAACTACATGTCGACTCACATCAGTGTATGAAATTTAAGATTTATTTATGGTTTTCCATAAAGATCATAATAATAGTCTTCTTGGTGCATCTGCCTGTTCGTCTGTCTTTGTTGTAAAAAAAGAAATTCTATGAACTTTATTTTCAAATACTCTTAAAGTCATTGTTCGTATCCATATAATATAACACAATTTTTTTTCCGTTTTTTTTACAAGAATCCATGTAATCCATAGTAGCACTCATTTCCAGAATTGAGCCTGTGTTTAATTTATTTCTGCACTTTATTCCTACTTGTAATTTTTCCTTAGGTATTTGAGTTCAGCCACTTCTTCTAAATTTCCCTCATTTGTCACTAACTTGCCTTTACCATTATATAATATATTTCTAAGTGCGGGCATATATTTAGTTTTATTGATGTTTACTTCCAGTCCCAATTTATTAGTGTTACTAAGTAGAATGTGCAAGTTAGCCCGACCGCTATCGCCTAATAATACTACATCATCAGCATAAACTAACAGCTTATTAATACCATTGAGCAGTGCACCTTCTTTATCCTATAAAGATTTGATAGTGTGCTCTAGTAGAAAATCGAATAGTGAATTTTAAAAGTATCTGAAAACTGTTTGCCTTCCCGCACCCTACTCTTTATACATTTAGACATGTTCGAATTGCGTACTAGGTAATATTGACATAATTTCTAATGGAATATAGATTATGTCTGACTTGAATAGAAGAAACCTGGGAAATTTGTAGCTTAATATCTTGTAATATGTTTCTAATGAAAACAGACGTGTGAGAGCATAAACTGTAGACACAAACAATAAATCCAACTTCGCAATCACATGAACATGTGTTACCATGGTAACCGGATTGTTGCAGTTATTTTTAAAACTGAATAACAAGTGGTTACCTGTTAAAAATGAAGTTAAAATAGCAATCGAGTTGATATGTGCAATGAACAAAATGTATAATTTTATCAAAATATTTGAAAAATCATTGCATGCACATTGATAGGACACATGTCCTTGTAGTCAGTGTTCCAGATGGCCCGCGGTTAGGTTCCGTAACTTGAATATCATTTTTTTTCCCCCTTAAAGAGAATGAAACTCTGTCCATCAGGGTCTGCGTTTGAATATGAACTCATATATCAAGAAAAAAAAAAGTATTGAGTGTAGATTACATTCATCAGTATTAAATCAACTGGCATGAATATGTGGACCGCATGCCCAGTAACAGGATTCCTAAGACAATTTTGTAATGTACTGATCTAGTTGTAAAATATCTTTGGGTTTTCTACTTAGAGATGGTATGAAAAAAAAATGTAGATCGTAATAGTACTTTCAGAACTACGACACGAAAAGAAGAAGAAGAAGATAAAGATGATGATATTAAGAAACATTTCAAGAAAGGTAAAAGAAAATAAATAATAGTTTTAAAAACTAAAAGAATACGCTTTATTAGAAAACTAAAAAATGAAAAATAATTTTAATATACAATACGCTTGGGATAAAATTAAAGTGGTCAACAAAAAAATCATCTCCAACACATATAGAATAAAACTAGAGTTATCAACAAAAAGAAAATAATTTACCATCAAAAGCGTGGAGTGCTCTATATCAATTAATATATTTGATAATAAACAGATATTGGTAAAAGTAAGCTCTCTAAGAAGAAAATGTAAACATCATAAAAAGCACCCCACGCTTTTGATGGTAAAATTATTTTCTTTTTGTTGATAACTCTTGTTTTATTATATATGTGTTGGAGATGATTTTTTTGTTGGCCACTTTAATTTTATCCCAAGCGTATTGGAATTAAAATTATTTTTCATTTTTCAGTTTTCTAATAAAGCGTGTTCTTTTAGTTTTTTAAAACTATTATTTATTTTTTAGTTTTAATATTTTACAGAATAAGATAAAAATGTAAATATCTTTAAATTCGATACTATTGTAGTATGAGCTAAAAGTAATACTCTTCTATAAAAAACCCTCCTAGCCGGATTTGAACCAGCGACGTATGGATTACTGAAATTATATACCACTAAGAGTTCACTGCTCTACCAACTGAGCTCCTACGATCGACTGTAAAGTTGACAAGTCCGCAAGCTATTATACCAGTTTTCATTTTTTTGATTTTCGGATGATTCTGGCCAGGATTTTAGAAACAAAATACGAAATTATTGTATTGTCATGGGTCCTCTACACGTATTCAAAGTTTCAAGTCGATCCAATGTTTCTAAGTGGGTGAAAATCGCGTTGAAAGATTGCGTTACATAGATAGATAGATAGATATATATATAGATAGATAGAGGTCAAGCTAATATAAAGCGTGTAAAAACTGAAGAATGTCAGAGGTAATTGAGCACGGATGTGAGCTGGTTGTCAGCCCTACATGACAGATTTATTTTCCTCACAACATTTTGATGAATTAAAATACCTTGGAACGATAATAACAAACAGAAATAATTTATACTATGGAAGTACATACTACACACCATGCATGATGGATACTGTTTTCATCCCGAATTTTCTCAAAAAGGTATAAACCGGCGGTTCTTATAGTTATATTAAATGGGCGCGTAACAGGTCTCTCATTTTAAAATAGAAGAATCAATTTACTGTATTTATTTGAGAATAAAATGCTTGGGAATATGTTTACAACAAAGAGAGATTTACATTGTGGCAAGTCATTCACTCAGCCTCTTATTTCAGATAAATAAGTACTTACATTAAAGGTGAATAATTTATGAACACGTAATTATTATCAGAAGTTGGGCATACCTATTTATATTCAAATGAATGGGAATTAAAACAGGAATTCAATGGTAACAAATTTAAAATGATATAACCTACCACAAAATAATTTCATAAGCAAGAAATAAAACACTAGTATCAAGCGATTAGCGCCGGTCATAGACCTGGACCTCTGCTATTGTAGTGAACGAAACTAGTAAACATCATACAATGGAACCGTAAGCCCTTATACAATGGGGAAAAAGTCTGCAGTTTCCTTTGTTAAGAGGACTTACAAGACTGCACTATTATTAACTTGTTATAACAATGCTAAGCCCAAAAACTTCATACAAAAGGCTGGGAATTCGCAAACAAACAACTGGATTTTCCTAGGTAGTTTGTGGAAAGAGTTATCCCCAAGCCAATTTTAACTAGGACATGTCGCTAGCAGCGGGTAATTTCTTTGGCGGTATAAGATAGATGCCGACAGTCGATAGCCGCGCTCTTAAAGATCACTCCATTTGGTCAACCCTGAAAATTTTATATTAGGGTGCAACTAATTTAAAGGGAGGGGGACGAGGCCACAAACGCCTAAGTTTAACACCCCCGATAACGCCCTTAAGATATAATTTACCAATCAAAATTAATATAACATATAAATTGTTTGTGAGACGCTAAGACTTTTGGTGGAAGGGACAAATGCCGGCCCACTCAGAAATAATACATATTTTTACTTAGCGAAAACCAGTGTCAGTTCGGTAGTCAGTTGCGAGGAGCAGCGACGAGCGAATGTGCCGGTGCAGGGCACATCGCATTACTAGGCGAAAATTAAGTTACTAACGTGAGTGCCAGTAGAGATGGCACATCGCTTTGTTGAATGTTATAAATATCGTTAGTTCTGACCCACCAACAGCCTTCGCGTCAAACCGTCGTCTAATACGACAAATGTAAGTCAAAGTAACAATAAAAGTGGAACGTCAAATTCAAGACATCACACCGGGCCTACTATATATATATCCCCAGTGAATATCCTTTCTCACGGATTCCCGAGATATAAGTCCATTGTTCTACCGAAACCTGAACCCGACTAGTCCGGAGCACAATAGTCCATGTACCTTAATCCTGGACACCTAATTAAACACACCCCGACTACAAGTCTGTTTTAACATACAAGTGAATAAGTAGGGTCTACGTAACAGTGAATTTCATGGTACTGATAGGAAACCAGATGTAATAACAATAGTTAAGTATTGTAGACTATGACAGGCAGGACATGTGGCAGGTTTTAAAAATGAAAGAGAAGCACTGGAACTTATTGTAGGAAAAACGAAGGCAGCTAGTAGATAGGCCAAGAATGGGGCGATAGAAAAACATTAGTCATTGAGAGTGCAACACCTATAGCAAGACTTAAAACAGGACATCTTAAAGTAACATCCGGCAAGAAGACATTCTCAAAGTGTAACACATCACCACGCCATGTATTCCAATGCATCAACACCTCTTCTGGCGCATCATTACCTATTATATCATATGGGCAGCGTAATCCATCTTCCAGACGCCCCAACCTCAGAAGCGTGTTACAGTAACGCCGAGACAGGATAGAATACCAGAATGTCGAAAATTACAATGTGGTGGCATTGATAAAAAGAAGCGCGATAGTGTGTTTTCTCGTAGGCCTACTTACAGCAATGGCGACCACGATTGAAAATTCCAACGTCCTACTTTTCGGAGTTGCCAACCTAAATAACTATACTGTAATAGTGCATATTACAAAACGCGTGTGGGAAGTAAAACCACTCCCAAAGTATATACTACAATATATCCAAAAATTAGTGTTAATATACATTATACGAAACAAATCACTGCATTTTAAATGAACTTAACTCTATTTGCAAAAATATAAAGCAATAAATACGTACTTGCCGCCTTTTTATGACTGATTGGTGTCACGGCCTGCTGTAGTGACAACTAATAAACATTGCCACACTCTTAACTTTCGTCAGTTGTTTATAATGAACGCAAATATTTCCAACAAAGATGTTATTATGTTGCTATTGTATTTATTATTTTAGAAACACCATCGCGCAAAAAAATAAGGTGCAATGCACAAAGTGAAGTGTTTTACAGAACCTCGGAAATTAAAAACCTCGCTATCGCTGGGTTTTAAACATTTCCTCGCTTCTGTAAAATCCACTTCCCAACCTCGCATCGTAATATACTAAGTTTTATCCTCTAAAAGCAACTAAATTACCCCGTATTTTAGATACATTTTCTCACAATCATCTTAATTCAAGCCTCATTTATCGCTTTCCCTTATTCATTTACGTTGTAAAAATAATATTTTGTTTTTGGTAATACCGATTTTCATGAAGAAAAAAAAACACGAAATTGTAATTATTTTTTAGCAAAATAAATTTTGAAATATTATTCATGCCGTAACCACGTGACCGCGATGCTATTGTTGAATCGCGACGTCATAGCTTACTTTATTGAGTGTCTTTCCAATTATTACCTTTCAAAAAACGTAATAAAGAATTCTATATATAGTGCAGTTTTAAACAGGTCCATAGTAATATAGGTAGCAAGAAAATTATTTATTTATTATGAATTTTACAAGTAATTTATTATGAATTTTTTTATTTACGCGAAATAAAACAAAAATATTTGTCATTTTTTTGGGGAACCTTAGGCGAATAGAGAAAAAAACAGGTTATGGAGGAGGAATATAATATAACCTACTCGGAGATCAGCGCCCCTAGCGTTAAACAAACTTAATGAGAATTTTATCTTTAGAATTTGCTGCATTAGCTTTTGTTTCATCTATTAACCCAATCAATTTGAGGAAGGGTACCCGCGGGCTCGGACGAAAAATATATCATTATTAGTTGTTAATTTTTTCGACTTAATTAATTTACACATTTTCCATTGAAAGTGATATTATTTTTGCTACATATCCGACATTTTGTACGATTCATAGTTTAAAATTGGATTAGATCCGTGTTTAGAAAGCTAGAATGAAGATCACAGACCTTGTTTAAAAGACACCACAACATGAGTCATCTTGAAAATGGCTGATGTGTTAGTAGAACAATAGACCTGGAAATCCTTTAGTTTACTATTCAGTGAACAAATTGTTCAAAGTAACCTGTCTGTGCAAATAATTACGAGATTTCTTCCTTTATTTCTTATCCTTAAGGGGATAGTCTGCTGAAATGTGGGTTAATTTGATGAACAATGAAAATAAATATATTTTGGTAGTCCAAGAATGAGGTGGGAGAATAACATTAACTATAATTTGAGGGAAGTAAATTATACAGAGAATGATTGGAAAACATTAGCTCAGGATAAAGATGTATGGAGAGCTTATGTCCGCGCGACAAGGTGAACTACGGGTTCGATAGAGCCTCCTAATATTGTACTTTCATAAAATATGCCTATATTTGATATAGCCTATATCAAGTTTAAAGGACCTTGTCCGCCATATTTTAAATAGCGTGCATTGTGGGTGACCTAGTAGAAGCAGTTAGACTCTATTCGGTGGAAGTAAATAAAATAATTCTATTATTAGGCCTACTACTATTACTGCCATACTGTAACACTGTTACTGCTATTTCTGCTACTACATGAATACAAAAAGAATACATTAATTTAACACAAATTAAGCAGTAATTTTAATTCCAGACTTTGAAAAATAACTAAAAATACAATTCATAATAAACATTGACAAATATGCTATTCTTTTGTTAGAATAAACTATGAAGTAATTTTATTCTCAGTTGAAGAATTCAGAAAATTTGCAAGGTTCCTTTTCGGTAAACATGTAAAAGTACAATTAATTTTGTTTATGCCCACCTGATACTAAAGTTGCGAGAGGTTCATAACTAAGATAGACGAGAAATGAAGTAACCAATCATAAATTGGCTTTACGAAAACACGCAACTCAAGAGTTTTCAAGCGTGTTTAAAATCAGAAGTAGTTACGCTGTAAAACTAAGCAAGAACTGTCACACGTTTATTTACAAGTGATTTTGAGGAAGCTTTTATATATTGAGTTCCTTAATGCGTAAAAATTCACAATTTTGTGTTTTTGTATTGAATAGGAATGGAATATGGATCCATTCACATCTTTTAAACCAGTAGTGGAAACGGGAGATGACGCCTTTCTGCCTGCTAGTCCTCTGGAGCTGGCCAAGAACATTACTCACAGCGTGCCTTGGATAACTGGTATAACTTCAGGAGAGGGAGCTTTCGTTGCCTCCAGTAAGCAATATTCATTTTTATATTTAAACATACATTCCATGATTAATTTAACCAATCTAAGACTATAAAACAAGTTTAACACATCAGGAAATGGAAAACGACTCCTCAGAAAAGATGCACCTCATTGACAAAGTTTTATTATACCAATCGATGTATCTGTTTTATGAAATGTATTTATTAGATTTCTGGTCTATTTACGTCGTATTTTGTAATAATAAGTCGACCGCGGCTATAGGTTACGTTCCTTGTCTCTAGTTTCGAAAGACGCGAGTGTAAATCCGGCCAGGGTCGATGGATTTTTAGGACGGAAAAGTCCTCTGGGTGGGACTTTAAGTCGTAAAACAACCACAAGCTTGAATAAAGAGGCTTCTGTGCAAAATGCATCGACCGTTACCTATCCAAGTAATATCTTATTGCCCACTAGGTGTCACATTGAGGCGATATGCCGACCCCATATTACTCGCGAAATTAAATTAGCTTAGTTAAACACTCCCACTAGGGAGTGCCTCATAACGGGAAGAAGGGGTATGGTAAACGGATATGTTAATAACATAAATAATAATAATAATAATAATAATAATAATAATAATAATAATAATGGGGCACGCCGTAGCGTAGTGGTTAAGGCACTGAGCTACAAGCCGGAGGGTCGAGGGTTCAAGTCCCGTTGGGGTCAGGATTTTTAAACTGACCCAAACCCTCTGGCGGCACTATGACCCTGGGGTCGACTCAGCCTCTAACGGAAATGAGTACCAGACGCTTATTCTGGGGGTAAAGGTGGCCGTCACGCAGGGCTGACAACCCGGCTGACATAAAGTGCCGATTGTCTAGAAAAAGTAGGAGCCTTAACCTCCTACTACCCCAAGGGCCTCCGGGCCTGTTGTGGGATCACTTTACTTTACTTTACTTTACTTTAATAATAATAATAAATTATTGTTATTATTACTATCATATTATTATTACTGTATTGTGTTACTGTAATTGCCGTTGTTTTGATTATTGTTGCTATTGATATTCTTTATTTCATACAACAGTAAGGGTTAAAGTTAAAGTGGTGTAAGACACATTTATTTGTTTTCCAGAAATTAACATAATGCAAAAGGCGCAGTTATAAATTCAGACACAAAAATGTTGTAGGCTAATGTTATTATTTTAGGGGTGTCACCTAAATCCAAATTTAAGATGAGAGGTTAGACTGAGATGATAAAAGAAGATATTAGAATGAATATGTACAATGACTGTAATTTTACTCCTGACAAAAATGACTTATGCCGCTAAAGTTTCAATACATCTAATTGAAGATCTCCCTGGAATAAATATGTAATCAATAATTTTGTCAATATTCACTGTAGTTGTAACATTATCTTATAACCATCGGTTAATGATGCCACCTATACACAGATACATTAAACGTTATTGAATCTTTCATCGTTCTGTACTTGAAAACAAGAGACAAAAAGGGGGTGTTTATACAGGTATAACTACGTGCCTACTTATCATCTAGCCTATGTATGTGATTTATTCCAACACGAGCAATGAATGAAGTAACACAATAACGGCATACATCCTTTACGACTGCTGTTACCATGCAGCGAATAAGTAAATACTTATCCATTTATGTTCATACATCATTGGTTGACCAAGAGCCCAATGTAAATACAGGCGAACAACTAAACCGGAGAGTAGTTAGTTCTGAGCTACCAAATAACATAAATATAAACAGCTATATTGCCTTTGAACAAATCACTAGTTTCTGTTTATATTTTCAAGACATTTCAGTGTCTCTGAGGGTATTTATCAGTACTCCATTTGGAGTAAATAACAAGGTCCCGCGTTGTAGTCGAGTGGTTAAGGTTGAGCTATGGGACTTGCGCTGGTTCGATTCTCCATGGGGGAAGAAATTTTCTTATGGAATTTTCGGCCAGTATGGGACCGTTGCCCATCCAGCATCGTGAGGAATTTGGGTAGCTATAATAGTAGCGACTCCTGGTTGAGAAAACCAGATATAACGGCTGGGCGACGTGACATGTCACTCTTACATTGTCCGGATAATTGTCTACCTCTGTGGTTAGCACATGTGAATGTGAGGTCAGCAGCCGGCTGGTAGGCCAAGGGCCTCTAGTCCTGTTAACATAAATAACAGTGAACATTTTGCATTTATATTTGTACCTTAATATGACCTTTGGGGATATTTATTGTTACATTCTATTTCGAGGGAGCTTTCAAATAATTGCTTGTTTCAAATACTTTGTTTTAAGGGTTGTATGGAGATAACTTAGTTTCTGAATTCGATGATAATTTTGAGGAACTGGCTCCACTAATATTTTTCTTCAATGGGACTAGTCAGAAAATCGAGATAAGTAATGAAATAAAGGAATTCTACTTTGAGGACAAAATTATCACCAGCAACTCTGCATCATCATTAGTGGACGTAAGTAATAACTTTTTATTATTTAGTATAATTTAGAGTATGAGTATCTTTCTAATGTCCACAGCTATGGTCTCGGAGAAGCCTCGCTTGCCTTGTAGCAGCGGAGTCAGGTTCGATGTCCGGTTGGTACAAGTTTTCTGGATGATGGTTATTTTCGAAGTTTTTCCTCACCTATAAGATAAATGTCAGGAACGTTTAAGGGTCAAACATATGTTGTTTTATCTTGGAAGAAGTCCTGACAGTGAACTGATTTGGGAGGTCCTTCATATACTTGTGTGGTTAGAAAAGTATGTGTATTACCTACAGTTTAAAATTCCTCTTCCGACAGGTCGTGCTACTGTAAGGCCCGTGTGGCGTGTGGCAGGTAAAAAGTACCTATAAGATGAGAGGTTAAACTAAGATAAAGAAGAAGAAAAATAAGTATCTTCCTAATCAGTAGATGGATTTAACATTTTGTGAGTTTAAAGTAGTCATTAATAAATAATCACAGGTCGCATGGTTATTTTAAGTCAGTTTATTCTAAAAGAATGAGCATGCCATAGTATTGTGGGTAAAGTTAATCCGGAAGGGCAGAGTTAGAGTCCAAAAATAGTCATGATTTTTAAACTAGCTTAAATCTTCTGACGAATCATACCCGGTGTCTACTCTGCCTCTAATGGAAATTAGTACCAGACGTATGTAAGGCGGTGTTGACAATCAGCTGAGTTCATGTGACGATTATCAAGAAAAGTTGGAAGTCTTTAAGCTTCTTTCATCGTAAGGGTATCTTGAAGGCTATGTGGGCTCACTTGTGGAGCCTTGGTCCAAAACCAAAGTCTAGAGTGTTATGAAGGTGAATTTGTGATATTTCTGATAGTTTTAATTAGAGTAATAAAAGTAATTACTTTCAAATTGTACCGAAGATATCATATATTTATTTTCCTACGTTGAATTCAATTAATTACTTCAAAATCGTGCCGAAAACACCACAAATTTGTTTTCATGACGTTTGGTCTTGTCCAGTTTTGGACATACGCTCCACAATTTACCTTTATCTTTTATTCTAAAAAAATACGTGAGTGCGAAATAGTTTTTAATGACTTCCCGATATCTACAAGACACCATTATCTTCAGTTTTTAGCCTGCAAATGAGAATAGATGTGGTTTATTGTGTTCAGTTATCAATCGCACATAAATAATTCCTAGTACAGTTTGTTGGTCGCGAGAAGAGTACGTTTGAAGAGAGGGAAGGCGAGAAATTTACTAGGATATGAACAAGTGCATCTATACATATATGAAACCGCTGAAGAAAACATTTGACGTTATAAATGATCTTTATTTGTTGCCCTTGCATTATTTTTACTACAATTAGCATGGATAATGATGTCCTTCCCCGCATTGGTGTTGTTAGTAAAAATCTAGTAATATTCCAGCTGCTCGTCTTCTCCTGAGTAGCCAACTGTACATAGGTGGAGAGTAAAGTATGTTCGTTGTGGGAAGTTGGGTACCAAGATGGGGAGGAATAAAATTACAAACAGCGAGCGGAAAATTATAAAAATGAGCAGTTTTACGTTAGTCTTAAATATTCTAACATGCAAGTTGTATGATAAGAGATTGGCTTAGGAGGGGAAAATAGACATGTTGGAGAAAAATATAAAAAATAGGCCTAACACAAGAAAGTGTTATTTAATAGGACAAACTTAATATGCTGATAGTGTGGATTATTATAGCTTTAATTACTTTCATAAAACACTATAAAATGCTAAATACTTATTATTTTTTTATTCCTGTAAAATCTAAAATTTCATTTTTAATTGCTGAAATATATTATATGTCATTTATAGCGTTAACCTTATAATAACTAGGACCACCGCTGTGGTCTGGAGGTAGACTCGGACGTAGCGGGCCCGGTTTTGACTTCCGATGATGTCAAGTTTCCTTCGCGAATTTGCTTCTGGAGTTTTTCTTCATCTGTAAGACAAATGTGCCATCGGCCATTATAATCATCCATACCATATCGTATTGTTTAATTATGAATGTATGAGCTAGTGTCTTAAATGTTTGTGTTTTTTCGGAAGTGCCCTGGCATTGAGCTGACCACTCATCCGGGCAGGCCCTCTACATCCTTATGTAGTCAAAAAAGTTGTAGGTAATCCACAGTTTAAAATTCTTTCTCCACAGGTCGTGTCCCCCTCAGGCCCGTGTGGTGTGGGGCACGTGAAAGTACTTGTAAAGACAGAGGTTAAATTAAATGAAAATAAATAAATAAAGAAAAATATAATGATTTGTTTATGTTTTTGGGCTAGATACATCACGTCTTATTGCAGTTCTTATTCACAGATGTTCACGGAAGGTTGGTTCTTGAGAGGGACAGATCTGGCTGTAAAGCTGCATGTGGAAACAGGCTCTGCAGCCGTGTTCTACTATTATTTTAATTACAGGGGTTCCAAGAGCTTTAGCGAGATTTTCGGTGGTTCACACAGAGATTATGGTAAGTTGTTTGATCCTTGGTATTTATTAAATTCAAATTTCCTATTAGGAAAAGTAATGTACCCTAATCACGCTTATTTCTCTGACTTTGAATGACTTGATCAAATTTGTTCCGGATAATTTTTTCCAACCCTTTTTTTCTTAAACATTTTTCACAATAACGTTTTTAACAATCAAAAATTGTATCTACACTCTATTTTTCTGAAGTTTTTCTTCCCAATACATATTTTCCTACAATATATATTTATGTGTCTCGTAAAGAATGTTATGCTTTTGCGTACAACGGAGATATTTACGCGAGCCCAGAGTATCGGAATTTCGAAACGAGTGCGCGAAATACATTTTCATACTAGTTACGTACATTATTATTGGCACATTGACACTTTACTTATATTAGTTTAAGGGGTGTCAGCTATGTAGGCGAATTAAAGTCACAAATTACAGACAGAAATGGATTGATCACATGGATGGAATGAGTAAGGAGAGATATCCATATTGTTAGCAAGAAATTATCAAGCAAGAGGAAGACGTGATGTTGGAAGACCTAGAAGACGTTGGGCTGATGCATTGTGAAGTCGGAACGGGCAATTGCCTAATCCCTGGTGTGATGATATATATATATATATATATATATATATATATATATATATATATATTAGGGTCATAACTTTTTGGACTTTTGTGAAATAAAATATTTCCTGTGCAATGATTGGGTAAACTTTTGCTTAAAACCATTGAAAAAGGCCTTCATTTTACTGAGCTTTAAGAAAAGATCACCCCTAAATTAATATTAAATATTGATATATAGGCCTAAATATATTTGGGGTGACTTTTTCTTGAAGTTCAGTGCAATGAAGGCCTTTTTTAATGGTTTTAAGTAAAAGTTCACCCTTTCATTGCACAGAAAATATTTTAATTTTATATTTTTTATATTTTATTTCGATGTGGTAATGATATGAAATGTGATAGGCTAATAATATGAAATTATATGAAATGACTAGCGATTATACATAATCGTTGATTAATCTTTGTAACCGTAACATAATAGGCTATACAATTTTTGCCAAGGAGGTACAGATTATTTAAGAAACCACTGATATTCATTTAATTAACGTCTTTATTGAAATAACTATAGAAACCACTTAATGTATTTAATTTCAAAATCATTAGTTAGGGTGAATTATCTTCTGTTTATAATATCTTCATCCGGAGGAGAAAAGAAGCTAGGATATAACGGATACATGGTCCTATACTACTGTAGAGTTCCAAAAAGAGAAAACAAGAATGCAGGGTTCAAGATAATATAATAGTAGAGAAAGGAGGCGGACATTTTTACGCAGCTAACGAGGAAACAATGCAAGTAGAAAAAAATTATAGTACACGTATTTTCATTAGTCAGATCAAGGTCACTGCTTAGCTGTCACATTGAATCCAGTGATAAGTTGTATGGTAATACAACTTATCAATGAGGAGTTTCTCCCTTTACATCATGCAATTCTGCACTGAGTTTTTAGACACGCGGGAGGAAGGAGGTTTACACTCCAGTATGATCTTTATCTCACTAATGAAAATACGCGGACTATGTTGTGAATATAATTAAACGTATTGCAATCGAAAACCTAAAATTACATCCTCGCAGCTATTAAATGAGTTAGGGTCTATACTATCCGATAGGTTAGGTTAGGTTAGATTTTGTCCCGCCTGGGGACATTGGTGTTTCCTGGCGGAAGTTTCTTAACCAAGCTAATTAAGTTACCTACAGATGTCAAGTGACATGTGTTTAGCACTCGCCTCAATGATACATCCAGTAGGTAACTAAGGTAGCTATTACTTAGATGGATGAAGGTCGGTTAAATTTTCAATAGAGGTATTATTATTTAGGCTTGTGGTTCTTTTACGAGCCTTAAAATCTGTTGACTTAGGACCCACGGCTTAAAGTCCCTCCCGGAGGATTCGTTCCTGGACTTTTCCACCTTAAAAATCCATCGACCCCACTGGGTTTGAACCCGCGATCCTCGGGACTAGAAGCAAGGAACATAACCACTAGGCCACCGTGTCCGACTTAGGTTAAGTTCAATTAAACATATTTCGCCTATCTGGACTGTGAAACTTAGGATGAATAAAATGATAATTTGTTCCGATTTTACTGGTTAAATAACTCTCGGCAATTCTTTAACATGTGACGCGAAAAAAAAGTACCAATCTTACACCATGCGCATGCGCCAACAAACGCGAAGCGGTTTACACTATGGAATCAGGGCATGCAACCAACATATATACGATATTTAACGAACCTAAAAGCTAACCTAACGCAATTTAAGCACTCTAGTCTGTGAAAGAATGCAACGCCCAAAAATAAATAGTAGGCCTAAATGCTGAAATTCTGAAGTATGTGTGTACAGTTAATTAGTACGTACTCTATGTTGGCTGCACTGGAACAAGACTTTGTTTTTTCTTAGAATATTCGTTAAAATCAATACGTATGTCACGTCTTCATGCTACATATCATAGAAAAAATATTGAAATAAACGTTAGAAAAAATGTAAAAATCATTGTGAATAGTGGGAAATAATTAGAAAGATGGAACCCTAAGAATAAAATTTGACAGGAATGTTTGAAGGAATTAAAAAAGTCGCGTCACATGTTGTAAAGAATAAACTAACTCTCTTCTTAATTTATTGATCCCTAGCCGAGTTTGGTGCACTAGAGCGTTAAGACACGCACCCGCGCGTGCATACACACACACACACACACACACACACACACACACACACACACACACACACACACATATATATATATATATATATATATATATATATTTATATGAAAAATAAGTGTTTGGATTGGATTCACCTGGTGGTGTAATGGATAACACGCTGAG
The DNA here is from genome assembly GCA_030220185.1 of Diploptera punctata. Lineage (NCBI taxonomy): Eukaryota > Metazoa > Arthropoda > Insecta > Blattodea > Blaberidae > Diploptera > Diploptera punctata. The sequence continues at coordinate 19,004 of JASPKZ010006810.1, read as the reverse complement.
GTACAGACTCAGAGTTTCGGGTTCGAATCCCGTCCAGGCATTTATTTTTCTTATCATGCCATATATATATATATATATATATATATAGTAAAACTTGTTTAATCCGGAATGTGAATAATGCGGAAATCTGTCCAATGTGAACAAATTTAATGGTCCCAGAAAATAATAATAATTTTACGTATACTTATTTTGTATAAAACTGAATCTGTCCAACGCGGAAACGGAAGGATATTTCCACACAATTCACGAAAAAAAGTTTATAAGGCGGAAAGATAGATAGATAAATATATTAATTTCCACTTCATTGAATTCCCGTTAGGCAAATTAAAAATACACGATGATTAACGCCGCCGGGAGAAGTAGAGTATCTACCTGTATCTGGAATTTTCTTTCGGCCTCACTGCACATCCGTTTTGCTAAATACAGGTTCGTTTAACAAATATTTGGCGTATAACATCTGTCTTACAAATAACCAGTGCACTGTAAAATCTTAAATTCGTTTAAGATCTGAGACCGATCTCTTACAGGTAGCGTTCTGAATTTACGGAATAAAGATGACTAAATCGTATCATTGCCATTAAACGAAAAAGTGAAAGTGATTGAAGATAAAGAAAAACAAACTCTCAGTACGCGAAATAATGACTCAATTTAAATGTGGAAAAACCGAAGTTTATAAGATTTTAAAACACAAAGAAAAAATTATGAATGAATGAACGCAAGGAAAAATCAACGAAGTGTGGGAGTGTTGTATAAGTCCACGATCCAAAAATCTCCAAATCTCCGGATCGATGCTCCAAAGTCAACCTATAGCTGTTCTTATATCCCTAGGGAATAACGATTTTGAGGCATCTTCAGGTTGGTTGTGGACAGTTTTAAAAGACGACACATTGTAGTGTGGAATGAAATTTGCGGAGAATCAAAGGATTTGGACGAAAGTATAGTTAATGAGTGGAAACCGAAGCTGCGTACTTTAATTTCAGGATACGCGCTTAAGAGACATTTTTAACGCTGATGAAATGGGACTGTTTTTACGAGCGTTACCGTCGAAGTCAGTATACTTCACTTTCCAACGGCAACGGAACTACAATTAATGAAAGGTACATAGAAAGACATATACGGTGCTCTATAATCTAAGATTGGTTAATATTTTTTGTTTTTTTATAATGCGGAATGTTGTCTAACGTGGAAAAAAATTGGTCCCATGCAATCGCTTTGAACAAGTTTTACTGTACACCGTGATTCAAAATTGACTTTACAACTTTACAAGCTTATAGAAATTTATTTAGAAGACCTACAGAATTGGTTTTAATGTCATATGATAGCACAACTCATGAAGTTTTCACCGACATAGTTTTATAGTACCTAGTTCTCTCACCGCGTGCACTAACGAAGTTCATATCAAAATAGCTGCTTTCACAGGTGCCGAGCGTGCTCGTTGTGTGTTTTTGTTCGAAGAAACTAAATCTGCGACAATTGTTCAGCGTAGATTTTGTACCCAGTATGGTAAGGATCCTCCTAACAGGCCAACAATTTATTCTTGGCACCAAACATTTGTTAGGACTGACTGTTCTGTTAGTCATTCCAAGCATACTGGCCGTCCACGTACGGCTGAAGCTGTGGTTAAACAAGTGAGGGATAGCTTATCTCGGAGCCCTAGCGCACGCGGTGAGAGAACTAGGTACTATAAAACTATGTCGGCGAAAACTTGATGAGTTGTGCTATCATATGACATTAAAACCAATTCTGTAGGTCTTCTAAATACATTTCTATAAGCTTGTAAGTTGTAAAGTCAATTTTGAATCACCCTGTATATGCATTTTTGTCATGGTCATTTTCGGTATATATTAATTAGGATTAATGAAAATGCATAAAATTATTTTCATGAGAACAGCCTCAATAGCTAAATTCCTTCGAAATTCGATTAAAATTTATTAACCTAAAAAAAGTACGGTAAAAAAAATGATTCTGAGAGTTTAAGATTTGTGTTTTCTTGTAGGTGTGTGTCACGCTGATGATCTACTGTATCTGTTTCCTATGTACAACATATTCCGAGGCCGTCTAACAAGTGAAGATGACGACAGTATGATTGATACTCTTACAACAATGTGGACCAATTTCGCTCGACATGGGTAATTATGTTAATTATTATCATAATCTTTATGGATTGGACCTCTTGATCTAAGTAATTATTTAAAAAAACTCCAAAACTATTGTTAATTTCCGTTTATTGCTATCGATATTGCCTCGGATGAAATTGACCTGGGTTCGATTCCCGGCCGGGGCTAGTTTCCTGGGCGAGTTTTTTTTTTCATCACCTGTAAGACAAAGGTCGGGAAACTTTAAAGCCCAACTAATTCCCGAACACCATCTGTCCATCATCCATCCATATTAATTCTGCCCGAGGGCAGTTTTTTCACTGCAATCATAGTATTTTCATGCTCTACTAGTTAATTATAGGTGTGGTATCTTCCTGTTGCTTTCCACACAGGTGAAGGATGATGATGGCCATATGATTTCGGGGATCGTTTGGGCCTTAAAGTTTTCCTGACATTTGTCTTACAGATGAGGAAAAACCCCGATAAAAACCTCACCAAGAAAAACTATCCCGACCAGGGATCGAACGTGACAAGGCAGCACGCCACCTCGAGACCACAGCGGTAGACTCTGGCCATCATAATGACTCATATCTTATTTGCCTTCAGCAGTATAATATAAATGAATGAATGGTGTCCTTGTCTTCAGATTCGGAGGTGGCTGTAGAATTGAGATTATCTTTCGTCCAAAGAAGTCCTTCATATCCTTCTTTTTTTTTATCTTTTTTTTTTCTTTCTCCTACAAATTCTCTTGGTGCCTTTCGGCACCAACTAATTAATTCACTGGCAGTATCGGACCTAGAGGTTCATGTCCGAGCGACATAAAAAAACTCTCCATACATCACTCTCCTAAGCTAATATGTTCAACTCAATCTGTGATAATTCACCTCCCTCAAATGATTATTATAATTGTTATTCCCCCACCTCATTCTTGTTCTACTTACTGGACGTTTTCCCCCTGGTTTTGAAAGATGTTTCGATGCCCATCTTTCATTCCCCATGTCTTGCATATCACAAGTTACGAGACTTAGCTGTTCTTATTATAACTGGTTTATCGTAAATATAATAGAGGTCATTGTAATATGGTTCCCTCCCATTTGCTTGTCCCTCTCTCTTTGGTCCAAACATTTCCTAAGTACTTTAAAATCTTAACTGACTGTAATTCCATTACTTTTATTGCTGTCTCGTCAGGGTACAGTTCCCATTCATTTCTTGGCCTTCCTCTCCATATTTTATTTTTGCATGCTTGCTTCACAGACCAGTTACTTTTTCTTTCATTATCCAATCTAATTATAGTATATCCATACCGTTTCAGATTTTTCTTTTCTATCATTTCCATTACTTACTTACTCACTGGCACTATCGAACCCGCAGGTTCATGGCCGCGCGGACATAAGCTCTCCATACATCCCTATCCAGAGCTAATGCTTTCCAATCATTCCCTGTATAATATAGTTCCCTCAAATGATAGTTAATGTTGTTCTCCCACCTCATTCTTGGCCTACCAACTGGGCGTTTTCCCTCTGGCTTTCCTACAAGAAGCTTCCATGCGCGTCTTTCATTCCCCATACGTGCAACATGTCCTGCCCATCGCAGTCTACGAGAAGTCCGATGTTTCAGGGTCCTCTTTCGAGAGATGAGTAATATACGATAAATAATCATTTCCATTTCTCTTCCAATATACAGAGCGTTTCCCTATGGGTAGATCCAGGAACATGTCTGCGGTGTTACTTTCGGGAATCTCTATCCGTAAGTTTCCGCGCTTTTCTGCCCTCCCCCCAATGTGTGTGTATACATATTGCCGTCCCGCGCCGTAGTCGAGTATTTAAGGGAAGATGCCTTGGCGCAGAGTTATAGAACTTGCGCTGGTTCGAGCCCCCATGGGGGAAAATTTTTTCCAATGTAATTTCGGCAGTAGGACCGTTGTCCACCCAGCATCGTGAGGCATTTGGGTAGCTACAATAAGTAGCTGCTCCAGGATAAGAAAATCAGCTATAACTCTATACAGAATAGATGATCATCCACATCTGTGATTAACGTATGTGGATGTGAGACCAACAACTGGCTGGTGGGCCAGAGGCCTTCTTTGACTGTTGCACCTTGAAGTTTTAATTAGTTTTAGCTGATAGGATCGATGGAGATTTGTAAAATTCTTTCAAAAATCTCTTCATGGTTACAATCTCAATAACACCATTCCTTTGGAATTCGCTAAAAGGAAAGCTAGTTAGGCCTATAATTTAATAGGTGAGGTGAGGTGATAAGAACCGGATTTAAGGGAATTAAATCAAAGTACTTTCCTGATTAATGACACTGTAAAATTCCAAATACGTGTCCGGGGGTTTGAGAAGGAAAAGTAGTACTTGCATCGAATTTCAACGAAGTAGTTGCCATGAGCGCTGTGAATTATACAGAGCTTAATATACACATCGTCATTGACGGCACACTGAAAGACGTAGGAACAAGTAAAGTGTGTTAATGGTAAAAAAAAACTTATTCACCGGCACTAAAGAACCGGAGGTTCAAGGCTGCATAGACATAAGTTCTCCACACATCCTTATCCTGAGCTATTGTTTTCCAATCATTTTTTGTATAATTCACTTCCCTCAAATCATGGTTAATATTATACTCCCATCTCGTTATTGGTCTATCTACTAGGAGCTTATCTTCCTGTTTCACTGGGCGCTTACCTTCTGGTTTTCTACTAAAAGTTTGCATGCTGCTTTTTCATTCTACTTTCATGCTACATGTCCTATCCATCGCAGTCTTCGAGTCTTAACTATCCTTGTTACATCTGGCTTCCCAATGAATCTACCTTACTGTTACGTAGTCTTTTCCATTCACCTGTCTGTTGTCTCTTGTTGGTCCAAGTTTTTCCAAGAGACCATGTTTTGCATCCAATCATAATATATTCATAAAAGGAGTTATATTTTTTTGAGCACTTGAAATGACATGAGTTTCTGTAATGTAATAACTTGCATTTTCAGTTTGTTTTTTTCCTGCACTTCATAGTGTTTATAGTATTAATTATTGTTCCTAAGTATTTGAATTCAGCCATTTTACAATTTCCCTCATTTGTTATTAACTATCCGTTTGGATTACATAATATATTTCTACGAGGGATGTTATATTCAGTTTTATTGGTATTTATTGCCAGTCCCAGTTTCTTAGTATTATTCAATAGAATGTGTGTGTGTTGGCTTTTAGTATTTCTTCACTGTCGCCTAATAATACTACATCATCAGCATATACCAAGAGCTGATCTATAACATAGGAGTTTTTTTAAATCATCATATTCTACTGCACTGCAGCATATATTGTGTTGCACCACTGAGCATAAAATAACTATTTTAATCATGCAATAAATGTTGTTATACAGGGAACCTACACGCAGTCCGTTACGAGGAGTGAAATGGCCCCATGTTTCCAACTCAGAAAATAAAGAATACGTCAAAATCAACAAAGATGGATTATATGTAACTCAAGGTCTACTGAAAAATAGAACAATGTTTTGGGACTCTCTATCATTGGAAATGTCTAGAAATAACCTATGACCAAAACAACTAATAGATGACAGAATTATACTTTAACTAGATGTAGGCCTACAAGATTCAGAAATGTTAGACAATATGTGTTATGTTAAATTTGAGAAAAATAAATAAATAAATAAGCACCTATATCCAGGTACTAAAATACAAAATATAATTTTGATTGCTACTTCTGAAATTATTGTTGTGATTTGAAGGATATCGGTACAGGGAAAGAACCAGGCAAGTCATTTTTTCCTTGAAAGCTAGATAATGTACAATTTCCATACTTCCTTACCTGTATGCTAAACTTTGGAGATAAATAACCCCATGACTAAATTGTATATTTTACTATTTCACGCTTCTAAATGGAAAATCTAATGAACCTCAAAGTCCATTTCTACAAAAGACTAAGTTACCTTGTTCTTTCCCTGTACCGGATCCTCCATTTATTAAAATCTTATTTTCAAAATGGCTACTTTGCAGCAAATTTTACTCTGTGTGTTGAACAAATAACTCAAGAGCATAAATAGTTTCCAGTATATTTGTTGTCGACCACTGTGGCCTAGGGGTGACATCGCTATCTCAGATGTAGCGGGACCTGAATACAATACCCAGTCGGGATAAGTTACTTGGGTGATGTTTCCCCGAGGTTTTCCCTTCTGAAATCTGACCAATTTTACTGGATGTCACCCATCTATTAGTGACAGAAAATTTTCATATGGTACATGTTTGTGGATGGAGGGTATACAATCAATTAAAAAAAAGGCGGGCCCACTGCTCCAGTTACTACTCTTACATAAGAAATTACATAAACACTGCTGTTATTATAGTGAGAGAGGATCGACTAATAATCTTAAGACCAGTTTCTGAAATCTTGCCAATTTTAATGGGTGCCAGCTATCTGTTGGTGACAGAAAAATTGCACATGGTACGTGTTTGTGAATGAGGGGATCCAAGATTCTTGATTCCCAAAACGAACGTTCACATGCAGATTTGCACACAGTTGAAGATAATGATGCAGGAATATCCAGAGTTTCTTTCTGATGCAATCACTGCTGATAAAACTTGGCTACATCATTTCAGTCCTGAGAGCAACAAAGTTCTGAATGTAAATTTCATCACCAAGCCCCCCAAAAAAAGCAAAAGTTGGAATGTTATGGTCACTTCATTTTTTATATTCATGGAATGGTTAATCATCATGTCATACGTGCAAATACTACAGTAAATTGGGCAATACTATAGAGATATCCTGATAACTCTACAAGACAAGATCAGGTGCAAAAGTCCACATTTCCATGCAACATGGTGATGCTGCACCATGAAAATGCAAGCTCTCATATTGCAAATGTTGTGCTGAATAACTTGCAAAATAAAAGTGAAATGCATCCCATACTCTCCTTATAATCCAGATTTAGTCTTGAGTGACATTTTTCTATTCCCTAACATGAGGAAACACCTTCGACAGAGGCGTTTTCTATCTTCAGAAGCAGTAGTGAAGGCTGCGGAGGTGGTTTTGAAAGACCTATCTAAAAATTGTTTCCAGCATGATACCCCAGACTGGCAGAATGCTAGGACAAGTTCATCACATCCAAATGAGACTACTTTGAGGAGTATCAAAAGTCTGAGGACAAGTAAAGGTATGTTGCAAAAAAAAAGTTTATTGAACAACTCTCTTATAATATGCCTAAGTTTTATTTTTAAAATATTAGAATTATCTATAAAGATAAAATGAAGTACCTATTATTTATTTATTTTACCTGATGGAGTTAATACCGTATGGTCCTATCTACCACTTCACCATGGTTAAATTATATATATAATAACAATCTATTAATTATCTACAACTTGATTAATAGGCATAGACTACACAATATACAATTGACAAGGAAAGAACGAAAAGTATTAAAATAACCTATAATTTGATTAAGTGATTGATTTAGTAAAGAAAATGTACTTTTTTTTTTGTGGAATGCAAGCTTTCAAGGACGGTAATCATAATATTAAAATATTCTGGGCTATGTGGCCTTGGTCTGTAACTGTCGTTTCTTCCAGACGTTTTTCCCTCGACTACGGAGGGAGAAACGTCTGGAAGAAATGCCAGTTATAGACCACGGCCACATAGCCTGGAATCTTTAAATATTATAAATGTATATTTTTTTAATTCAATGTCCCAGGTTGTCATTTCTACATTTCTGGTGTTCTGTCCTGACATTGGCATAACTGCAATCGACTTCTGCGGTTGGGGCGCCTGGAAGGCGGAGTTAGTTGCCCCGATTATATGATAGGTGATGATAGTGGTGCGCCAGGAGAGTCCTTAGTCTCAAAGTTAATCTAAGGGGATATGAATGATGATGATTGTGATGGCCTATGATGTTCAGGGACTATTTGGGCCATAAAGTTTCCTGAAATTTGTCTTACAGGCGAAGAAAAACCCCGAGGAAAAAAACCTCACCCAGGAAACTTGTCCCGACCGAGGATCGAACCCGGGTTCGCTGCATGACAAGGCAGCACGCTACCTCAAGACCATAGCAGTGGACAAATTGTTACGACTACATATAAAAATGAATAATAAAAGTATACCTGGAACACGGTTATATATTATATTGTCTAATGAAATATTTAGTAAGATTTTTTTAACTCTTTTTGAGTCCTTGATATATGAGGGGAGGGAATTCCAAAGTCGGGTGGCCGAAACAAGGAAGGATGAGGAATAGTAAGATATTCGATGTTGAGGTACCGTAGATTATATTTTCTCTCGAACGTGTGTTTATGGTGGGAAGATAGTGAAGGTCTGTGATATAGCATAGAGAACGGTGATATAGCCTACAAGGATGACGCGTCATCACAGATGCAAATGGAATTAAACAGAATGGAATGGATGACATGAGCGTAGAGAAGTGCTGGAATAAAGTTTTGGCAGGGGGAAACTAGACCTCAAGGAAAAATTTTATTATCCCGAAACGAGAAGAAACCCCAAGGGAAACCTGTTATTATCCTGATTAATTCACCACAAATTCCATATAAAATGACCGAGACAAAAACTTGGGACCTAAAGGTGGAGGGCGAGTGTCAAACCATGTATGACACAATGATGCATTTACAAACATTAATACGAGTACATCACATGCGTTATTGCGTCTGCTTCCAGTCTTCGTCAAACAAACGTATTAGATACATCGAGATTTGAATGCCTCAGCAAGTCGATTTTATGGTCCAATGCCTAGTTTTGCTGACTTTTTCCTAAATTGGACATACTGCAAGTAAACAATTGATTATATATACGAAAATCCCGGTGTTATGGGCAACACAGAGCATAGCTTTTAATTAATTCCGAAAGAATGAAGCTATTGAGGTTGTTCTCACGGAAAGAGTTTTGACTTTTTTTTTTCACACCTTTACATATTCTATATTGTAGACTACGAAAAGTACCATGACCAATATATATATATATATATATATATATATATAGTATGATAATAAAAATAAGTGCCGGGACGGGATTCGAACCCGGATCTCTGAGTCTGTATCTCAGTGTGATATCCATTACACCACCAGGCGAATCCAATTCAAACATTTATTTTTCTTATATATGTATTATATTCAACATTATTACTAGATGTCGCGAGAACTCGGTCTTCACTGCCATCTAGTAGCTGACTATAACAAGTAAGCAAATTAAAGAGAATATTTTTACTTTATAGCAGTGACGCTTTATCGATGTTATAATTAAATGTTTAACATTGAGCAATGCAAGCTTAATATGGCATGATAAGAAAAATAAATGCCTGGACGGGATTCGAACCCGGATCTCTGAGTCTGTACCTCAGTGTGATATCCATTACACCACCAGGCGAATCCAATTCAAACATTTATTTTTCTTATATATGTATTATATTCTCCATTATTACTAGATGTCGCGAGAACTCGGTCTTCACTGCCATCTAGTAGCTGACTATAACAAGTAAGCAAATTAAAGAGAACATTTTTACTTTATAGCAGTGACGCTTTATCGATGTTATAATTAAATGTTTAACATTGAGCAATGCAAGCTTAATATGGTATGATATGGTATGAATACATATATAAGAAAAATAAATGTTTGAATTGGATTCGCCTGGTGGTGTAATGGATATCACACTGAGGTACAGACTCAGAGATCCGGGTTCGAATCCCGTCCAGGCATATATTTTTCTTATCATACCATATTAAGCTTGCATTGCTCAATGTTAAACATTTAATTATAACATATATATATATATATTAATTATACCATATATTTAATTATAACATATATATATATGTATGTGTGTGTGTGTGTGTGTGTCTCTGTATCCACCGTTGTGATCTCGAGGTAGCGTGCTGCCTTGTCACGCAGCGGGCCCGAACTCCATTCCCGGTCAGGGTAGGGTGAGGTTTTTTCGTAGTTTTTCCTCACCTGTAAGACAAATGTCAGGAATCTTAGGGCCCAACGGTCCCCGAAAATCATCCGGCCATCATCATCATCATCATCATCCTTATTATCATCATAATCCTTCACCGGTGTGGAAATTAACAGGAAGTTACCACACATATAATTCCCCTAGTAAAGGTGCAAATCATAGCATGAAAGACCTGCCCTAAGGCAGAATTACTATGGATGGATATATATGTTCTCTTTATATATATATATATATATATATATATATATACTAGATGGCCCGGCGAACTTCGTATCGCCTTTAAGTATTTTTACGTTAATTTTTCCGTATGGTTTTGTTGATTGAGAAGAATTTATGTTGTCTGCATTCTCAGTATACATAAGTGTATCATAAGGATTATATACATTTATTGATGGAATATTTTGAGGAGGGTTGCTGATTTCATTATACTTCCGTTTTTTTACAAGCTTGTTGGCAGTTTGAATTCTCATCATCATCATCATCATCAAGAAGTCTCTGTATAGTAATATCATCTTGTGATATATTATAGTCATCTTGTTTTTCATTTAATTGAGGCATGGAGATTGTTTCTGTAATATTAGGCATATTATTATAACTAACAGACTTACTTACAGTTCTGTTATTCCGTTCCTTAGGACTTTCATATGTTTTTAAATTGACATTCTTCTTAAATGTAAGGTTTATGTGACATAGGCCTATACCAATTTGCGGAAATTCACTTGATATCTTATCATTCATGGTCTCTAGAACTGATTCGCCATATTGTTCAATGTCCCTTCCCGGTTCAGTTAAGTTTAAATTAAGTTGCTGTCTTTCAGCTAGATTACTTAAAACTAATACTTACACACGAAATTAATATTATTATCAGTATATTGAAAATAAAATAAACACTGAACACACTTAAATTATGAAATAAATTATGAAATAATTCAATTGCCCCTCAGGGGTCCTCATTTAGGGGATATGTGGATGGCGACCACAAGGTGCCCAAGCTGTGCAAAACATTTCTTCCACTTACTTGTGTTTTGCACTCTTTTAACTTTTCTATCTAATCTCTCTTGGTTAACTCTTGTTTTTTCGACCCCGACGCTATTAGGGCATCCGAGGGCTAGGGAGTCTTTCCTTTCTTCCATTTCTTCTTTCCTTTATTTTCTTTTCTTCTCCAGAAAAGCCTGACCAGAGGCTATAAGATAGCAGCCCCATCACTGGTCTTGCCTTCCTTTGGCCAGCAACCAATCGAAGGGACTATTATTATGCTTTCAAGTCTTATACGAGAATTTCCCGTAAATTTTATATAGGATCGTAACAGGCCTTGGCCTAATACTTGGAAGGAAGAAGAAGAAGAAGAAGAAGAATAATTCAATTGAAATTCGCCGTTGCAACAAAAAGCACAGCCACCCGGTTAAATAATAAACCAATTACCTTACACCGTCATCTGTTAGAATCGTATGGAACTCACAGATAATTATAACTCTTTATTAAATAATAAACAAATAATTTGCAATAAACATAATGCGACTATAAATTTAGTTATAAACAACCGTAGGTCTCAAGTTGGATCAAACAGCACACAGTGTGCAAAATTTTATTAAAATCTGTTCAGTAGTTTAGGATTCCATCGCGGACAAACAATGTGACACGTAATTTTTATATATTAAGATAAGAAGTAAAAGATACAAGACTTGATAGAATAAGAAATGAGGATATAAGAGAAGAATTAAAAGTACAGCAGTAGGGAGATTATATATGTGACGACACAGGCGGCCTAGTGGCCCGGTCTGCGGGGGATCCCCTGCGGGGGGTCGCAACAGGTGGTCGCTGACCAGTGTCCACTCTTCGCGAGGGGTCAACAGGTGGTCATTGACCAGTGTCCACTATTCGCGGGGGGTCAACAGGTGGCCATTGACCAGTGTCCACTATTCGCGGGGGGTCAACAGGTGGTCCCTGGCCAATGTCCACTCTTCGTGGGGGGTCCCTGACCAATTGACCAATATTCGCGGGGGGTCCGTGACCACTGATGGGTGCTGACCACTCTAAGGTGTTATTGATTGATTTTATTGATTTAATTGATTGATTTAATTGATTGATTTAATTGATTTTACCCCCCTGCAGAGAGCGTTGTCTATAGGCCGCCTGTGACGTCACATATATAATCTCGTTGTGGATTAATGACTTAAGTAGCATATGTCCGCATACGCTGCTTGTAAAAATTGGATTTCTTGCGCAAAAGTGCATTATGTATACTTTTTAATTTTATACATTTAACCGCCTGCAGAGAGCGCGCAAGATGTCCGCTCACACCTCCCACTGCGTGAAAAAATAACACGTGGCATATACTTTAACCATGTTTTAAAAATAATACCTGGCTTTACATATGTACCACAAGCAGACAAGCTCGTGAATGCGCTAACGACTGCATCACTTTTTACAACATCTGTGGAAAAGGTATGTAATACGAATATTGTATTTATTAAGAGAGTAAATATAATACAAAACAACGTTTTAAGATCTGTTTGTTTTTTTTGCAGAATATTGGTCACCTATTTAATTAAATGAAGACAAAAATAATACGTAAAATGAAAAGAAGTGATTTTGAGGGTTTAATATATTATGGCAACAAGACTTATAATGAAAGTTACGTAAAAAGATTTAAAAAAAGTGAATGGAACAGTTTAAAAACTTTAACATGTATAATGGTGAAAAGCGTATTAATTTGCGAAAAGTACAAAAGCGATATTATTTGCAAAATGTGCAGTTCGTGCTATGAAAGTAAAAAACATTATGAAAAATGGTCATATGCTGAAAAATGGGAAAAAACAAAAAACATTGTGTTTTGTGAAGAACTATGTTTTAAGCAGCTGCCTTTAACACAGCGACAAACAGACGTTTACGTATGCGATATTTGTAACAACTGTCTGATATTAGAACTTTTTGTGTGTAAATAGTAATTTTAAAAAACCGTATTTTTCAGTGTTAAAAATTATATAAGTGCGATTCAAATAAAAATGTTGTAAAATTTAGTAATTGAAATAAATGTGCAGTTCGTGCTATGAAAGTAAGAAACATTATGAAAAATGGTCATATGCTGAAAAATGGGAAAAAAAAAAAAAAAAATTGTGTTTTGTGAAGAACTATGTTTTAAGCAGCTGCCTTTAACACTGCTTGTGGTACATTTGTAAAGCCAGGTATTATTTTTAAAACATGGTTAAAGTATATGCCACGTGTTAAAAATTATATAAGTGCGATTCAAATAAAAATGTTGTAAAATTTAGTAATTGAAATATGTTATTTACAACTGAATTTTTTAAGAAAATTAAATAATAAGTATTTTCAAAAAATTAGTAAAATAACATTTTTATCATAAGTATTTTAGATTTTTATATATATTTTCTTACAAAATTCAGTTTTTATATTTCCTTTTTTAAATAAAACCTAGGGTTGGGCTCGTTTTAGGATTACCTGTGGGTGGGCATTTACCTTATTATTTCCTTTGTGTTTTGTGGGTATATAGAAAAAGGTAAGTATAAAATTGTTACTTATTTTGTCAACTTCATGCATGAACGTTAAATAAAAAAATTATCCATTATTAAAAATAATATTTAGCCGTAACAATAAATAAAAAAAAAGGCTGCCAGATAGAGGATTCGAACCTCTGCTCCCATTGTGGGACCTAGGACTTAAGCCTAGCGCCTTAGACCGCTCGGCCAATCTGGCTGTTAATTTTCATTCCATATTTTTTCTGTTAAAACTCGAGTTTATGAAACTTGTTTTATTACAAAGAACTTTAGTCGGCTTGTACACGTTAAAAAACAAAAAAATAGAGTGGTGCCTAACTGTATGATGTCTGCACACACCTCCTACTGTGTGAATTAAAATAACCAATGGCTGGCGGTGTGTGGAGAAAATAATTACAAAACAACCTCACAGTTGACGCGTTTGAAAGTTTTATAAACCTCTGCATGTGTGATTCTTCTTTTATAAGTTAAAATAAACTATAGTTAGTAACATATATATTTTATACAGCGTTAAAATGGACCGTCCGTTTTTATGCGAAGACTGCGGGCTATCGTTTAAATGGAAAAAAGATTTAAACAGGCATATAACATGCAAACATCAAAAAGAAGAATACATTTGCGACACTTGTAAAAAATCATTTACAAGGAGGGATGTACTACTTAGACATATTAATGAAGTTCACGGACAAAAACAAATTGTTTGTAATACATACAGTAAAGTTTTCAAGTCGCATAGGTACTTACAAGATCATCAGATATGTCACACTCAAAATGTTAAGGTATGTAATTTTTTAAATAATACTTATTATGTTTACTTAATAGTTTATTGAAGTAAAATGTATTTAAAAATGGATTTTTAATTTTTGCAGACTGTCCAATTTAAAAATGCTGCACCTATGGAAGAAATGGACGTTGGAAAAGCACCTTTACCACGAGAGTCATCTCCAATTGCCGGTCCATCAGGGTTGCAAACACGAGCATCACCCATTCCTGGTCCTTCAAGTGTATACATAGAGACATCACCCAACGCTGGTTTCTCAGGACTACTACCAACGAATGGATTATTACTTGAAGCAGGTGGGAATAAAAATTTTACATTAATTGAAAGTGCTTTTAAAAGTAGACTGCAAACTTACGCAGCCAAAAATCTGGGTAAAGGTGATTTGAAAACTGTATTGTGGACACTATTTGAAGACATAGTTGATTTAATAACAAAAGCACTAGTAAAATACAATTCTGTAAAATTTAACTTATTTGTGGAGTGTTTATTTGAAAACATTAAAAAAGAAACCTCCACACATAATTTTAAAACCAAAAACGAAGCAGTTTTTCAAGCGTCAAATATAGAAGACATAGTATATAAACATATTGCTAAAATAAATACTGAATTTGAGGAGAGCAACCTTAGTGGTTCAGGTTTGTTCTATTTGCGAGTGCACAGCTGTGAAGTTAGAATTAATCAAAATATGCCATTGTCAGGTAGCGGTTATCTAAAATTACCCAAGAAATTTGAAGATTCGAAATCTTTAATTAATATTAAAAATATGGACGATTACTGCTTTAAATATTGCATACTATCTGATTTTATTGAATATGACAAAGATTTGACGACTAGTTATTTAAATAGATTCGATTTGGAATCGAAATATGATTGGTCTTGCATAAATTTTTCTGTTGAAATAAAAGAAATTGATAAATTTGAAAAAGTTAACAACATATCAATTAATGTATTTTCCATAGAGCAAAAACTTGTAATGAATAATGTAAAGCCATATGTGGATTATAACGTGTTTCCGTTAAAAGTTTGTGAACAAGAATTGTCCGACCATAGGGATTTGTTATACGTGGCCGACGATGAAGGTAATTCGCATTATTTAGTTATTACAGATTTTAATAAATTTATTAGACCGTTTTTAACAACATTTGCAAATCCATTAAAGTATGTAAACGATTTTTAGCCATTTTAGCTCTCTTAATGGTAAATCTGCGGAGGATAGACTATTCGATCATGTTATAATATGTAATAAAATAAAACCTGTGAGGAGCGTTTTGCCTAATAAAGCGGAGATATCTTTTGATAAATTTCATCATAGTCAAAAAATACGATTTGTGATTTATGCTGATTTTGAATGTGTATTACACCCGATATCGCATTGTGAAAACAATTTTGAAACTAGTTGGACTGCTCGTTATCAAAAACACGAGCCATTTAGTTTTTGCTACCTTTTAAAAGACTCTGAAAATGAACACACTCAACTTAGATTATTTAGAGGGCGGGATGCTGCGGAGGAATTTATGCGCTCTCTAATTCATGATGTAAAAAGAATTGAACATATATTATTTAGCAAAAATAAACCTATTAAGACAATGACCCCCTTGGAGCAAAAAGCATACGAAACCAGCAATATATGTCACATTTGTGAAAGAGGAGATTTTACAAAAGAAAATTATAAAGTTAGGGACCATTGCCATATTACTGGACAATTTAGAGGTGCTGCACACAATAATTGTAATTTGTTATTTAGACGGCAAACCTTTGTTCCGGTATTATTCACAATTTATCATGTTATGATTCACACTTTATAATAAGAGAGTTGGGGTATGATGAAAGCAGAATTAATGTAATCTGTAATACAAAAGAAAAGTACATAACATTTTCAAAATTTGTTCCATGCACATATTTAAAATCGCATAATATGGAGTTGAGATTTATCGATTCTTTTAGATTCATGCCCAGTAGTTTGCAACAGCTGGCAAGTAATCTCCAAAAACAATTTTTTCAAACTAAACACCATTTGGTGATAAATTTGATTTAGTAAGCAGAAAGGGTGTATTTCCTTACGATTTTGTAACCGATCACGATGTGCTTGACTTAACGGTCCTACCGCCTAAAGATAATTTTTTTAAACAAATTGAACGGGAGCATATATCAGACGAAGATTATACCCACGCTCAAAAGGTTTGGGATGAGTTTAAAATAAACAATTTGGGGGAATACTCAGATGTTGTATTTAAAATCGGACACACTAATATTGTCGGACGTATTTGAAAATTTTAGGGAAATGTGTTTGGAAACTTATAGTCTAGATTGTTTACACTATTTTACAGCACCAGGATTTGCGTATTCAGCCATGTTAAATATACAGGTGTTAAGTTGCCGCTGCTAATGGATATAGACATGGTTTTAATGGTGGAAAGAGGGGTTAGAGGGGGTATATGTCAATGTGTTACAAGATATGCGGAAGCGAATAACCAGATGTTGTGATGGATACGACGCTTCTAAACGTAGTAGTTTTTTATACTACTTAGATGCAAACAATTTGTATGGTTATGCAATGTCGCAACATTTACCATTGGGAAATTTTAAATGGTTATCAATGGAAGAAATACAAAATTTAAATATTGCTGCGGTAGCAGATGACGGTGATAAAGGATATATTTTGGAAGTGGACATCGAGTTATCCGCACATTTTACATAATAAACATGAGGATTTACCATTTGCGCGGAAATGAAACAACCCCCAAATTGTTAAAAACAAAAAGCTTCTGACCACGTTGGAATTAAATTAAATTACGTTGCCCATTACACTATATTAAAGCAGCAATGCAGCATGGGCTAAAAATAACTAAAATTCATAGGGGTATTATTTTTGAACAAAGTTCATGGTTGAAACCATACATAGAACTTAATTCTAATAAACGCATGCAGGCTGAAATGACTTTGAAAAAACTTTTTTAAACTGATGAATAATGCGGTTTTTTGGTAAAACCATGGAGAATGTAAGAAAAAGAATTGATTTTCGCTTGGTATCCAATGAAAAAGGTATTATGAAATTAATTTGCAAAACCAATTTTGTAGACCGGGTTATATACACACCAAATTTAGTGGGTATTGAGTTTGTTAAAAACCAATTTGGTTTTGGACAAAGCTATTTATGTCGGCATGTGTATTTTGGACATTTCTAAAGTTTTAATGTATGATTTTCATTACAATAAAATGCAAAAACTATTTGGGAAGAACTAAAGTTATGTTATATGGATACTGACAGTTTTTATTTACAAAATATATTCAAATAATCTATATGAAGACATGCAACAAGCAAAACAATATTTAGACACTAGCGTTTATGATGAAATCATGTGCTTTATTCCCCAACAAACAAAGCAGTAGTAGGTAAATTTAAAGATGAAATCCCCGTGTAACCCAATACAGAAATTTGTGGGTTTGAAGAGATAAATGTATGGGTTAAAACTAAAATGTGGAAAAAGCATAAAAAAATTAAAAAGGGAATTAACAAAAATGTTATAAAAAACTGTATATGTTTTGAGGATTATGTAATGTTTTAAAAAACAGTACTACAACGTTTCTTTAATAGAGCTATAAGGTCTTTTAATCATCAAGTTTATAGCATATGCACCACAAAAAAACTCCTAAATGCTGATGATGACAAGCGTGTTATATTGAATGATGGTGTTTTTACTGTGGCGTATGGGCATTACATGATTACCGAAAATGTAAAATAAATTAATTACATGTACAGTGGTACATTTTACAGTGTTTAAAACGGGGGAAAGATATGTAATAAAGGAAATGAACATTATGCATCACAAAAAATATATATTGTATTTTTATTAATCAACATAAGTTTACATTAATGTACATGGTTAAAACCTGTATAAATTATTTTTTTTACTAACTCAGTTTATTTTGTTACTTATCATAAAAATATATTAATGCATTACACTTGATAACGTAATTCCTATGAGTGTGTGCTGATGGAAATCCTAACCACTGTACATAAACCTTATCCTTTTTTCTTTTTAGTATTTTCAATTAGGGATGTTTTTGGATACTGGTTTTTTGAAGCCTTTTGATAAAATGCTCTTTTATTTTACCCACTCCAATTTCAAGAAGGTAGGTAGGCGGAAAATGGGATTTGATTGCATTTATTTTAAAAATTTCTGTAATCCATAAAGGTTAAGTAATTTTTTTAAAGGCTTTTCTAGTTTGGAAATACCACATAATCACCCACTACAAATTTGGCTTTTAGTAATGCAGATGAATAATTATAGCACGAAATACGGGGTGTAACATTACTTGAGATGGTTTGATTTTAAGTTGTAGATCGATGAACTGTGTTGTTGACTTTTTGAGTAATGCTGGCAATCAGCTGTAGCCATGTGTAGGAACCACGTGCTGAATGAAAACTCCCTAAATAGCAACGTCCTTCAACGTTTTTATTGAAGCGTCGCTATGAATGCCTTCATGCCAAAGAATATGTAGAATAATGATTAATGTTTATAATTGACATAAGACTTTTAAAATGAGAATAATAATATTCCTACCATGGTCAGTTTGCAAGTTTTGGTGGGTTTGTTTTTAAGGTTTGAGAATTTTATTCATTATAGTTGAAAACTCTGCATGCTTTT